>APFE031232688.1:9336-27851 GCA_000404065.3 Pinus taeda | reverse complement strand
AACAAGTCCTCCAACTCTTAAAGGATAACCACATGTTGGCACAGAATAGAATGAAACAACAGGCAGATCAACATCACAGCGAAAGAGGTTTTGATGTAGCTGATTGGGTATTCCTATGGCTACAACCATATAACAAATGTCCCTCAAGCAAGCTAAGAAGGATGATAAATTATCACCAAAGTATTATGGTCCGTACAAGGTGTTGCAAAAGATTGGTACTATGGCATACAAATTGGAGCTTCCTGCAGCCTCTCGATTGCACCCAGTTTTCCATGTTTCATGTTTAAAGAAGGTTATAGGCGACAAGCTCCCAGTTCAAACAATATTGCCAGAACTTGACGAGGAAGGAAAAATTATATTGGAACCAGAAGCAGTCCCAGAAATAAGAACTCGACAGCTACGAAATTGATCAATTTCAGAGTATCTTATCAAGTGGAAGAAACTTATCTGCTGAAGATTCCACATGGGAGGATGAGAATTTTATACAGAAGCATCCAGAACTACTCAAGCGTTGAGGAAAACACTTTTTTGGAAGGATAGGGGCATGTTGGGTCCCCATAATACTAGTGATTACCCCATTACTATTGTAGTTGTACCCCTTATTAATATTGTTGTGCCCTATTGTGCCCATATTGTTACTATTGTGCCCCATAGAAGCCCACTATTGTTATTATTGTGCCCTTACATTATTATTGTTATGTAGGCTCTGATTATGTTATGACCCCTTAGACTCCTATATATAGAAAGGAGGTATTTTCATTTGTATCATCCAAGAATTGTTCATTTTATGTAATGTAAAGGAGGTTGCCGCCTCGAAGAGGCTGAATTCTAAGGCGTTGATCTATCTTTTCTATCTTTTCTTGAGCTGGTTTCATAACAGAGAAATAAACACAGAGGTAAATGAGCCCTTACACTAGTTCTACTAACAAGTTTTTTATAGGGTTCCAGTCATGGTCAAAGAAAAACAGTCAAAGGAAGTAGTGGGGCACACCCCACTTTTCCACCTCCCAAATTATCCTCGTATATTTCCTTCATCACTCCATCAACCTCCTTAAATTCCTCCATCATCAAGTAACCCATCTCACTCAAGTCTGCCTCAATCCTGCAGTGTTACATGATTGTCCTGAATTTGCTACAGGATTGAGATCAACATAGGAAAAGGGGTCAAGTCTGATGTTTTGCTTGGGGGAATGAAATGAGAGGTTTACCACACCTCCATAATCTTTCATCAACACAATGTAACCATTTTTCCATCCAAAATTTCACCTTGTCCATAAAAAAATTCCATCTCCACCATTTTTTCACAAGTTTTCACCACCATCAGAGTTTCCAGTCCCTATCAATAAGCTCACCATGAATTATCCGAGCTTCTGATTGTATTTCATGAAGAAATATTTGCATTTGGAAGGATCCGTGTGACTACTACAGGAAATGATCCAATCCTGTAGCACCCTGCACAAACCCTATAGAACCACAGTGGAAGACACCTGACAACTCTAGAATGAAACCTTTGCCATCTTGAAACATTGAGAGACCCTCTTTGAGATTTTGGGAAACCACACCACTCTTGAGGAGAAATTACAGTCACTGATCACCTCCAACAACAAAAAATCGATCTTTGAGTAACCTGCATTGGAAGACTTCACTCAGTTATGCACCTATCAGAGAATATTCATAAATATATATATTGTGTGCAAAGAAGGACTAGTGCATGAAAAACTAACATTAATGATAGCACCTCCGGAGGGAAACAGATCAATCACTGAAGCAACATGCAGGCATCAACAACAACTCGACATCACCATGTACGCTGCTCAGGTATGACACTCCTCACCTCTTCCTTTAAGCACACAATGGTTCAAAAGTGTTTTTAATGGATGGGGGATGAATTTTATAGGTTGGAGGTGGTTAGTGAACTTGTTCACCCTCAGATAGTTAAAGTGCAGTTCACTCACCTTCCATGCAACGGGTGATAATTATGAGTGGCAACCAACGATCTAAAAAAGGAAATGTGTGTATGGGCTAGCTCGCAAAGCGCACTGAGTCTGCTATCACAAGAAGAAATAAAAAGGACAAGCTCGATTTCATTTGTACCAAGAAGATCATTCCAAAATTTGTTGGAGAGGCTCACTAAGATATCAAGAGTTGAGCTACCTACGACCAAGGGTCCCTTAGGGTGCTACAGAGAAGCTATAAGGTCGGCTAGCAGGTGCTATAGGATCAAAGGCAATTGCTACATGATCACAGAAATTGCTACATGATTGTAGAACAATTGCTACAGGATTGCAGAACAATTGCTACAGGATCAGGCCAAGAGGGGAAAGAGTTCGAATTGACAAAAAATTTCCTCCAAACACCCACAAACATGAAGAAACCACCTAAGGAAGGGTAAGTAGTGTTTTTCTCCTCACCTTTCATGGTAAAAAAATGAAATGATTTGGTTGAAATTCTGCCTGTGCAGACAACCTATAGCTGAGTTCAATTTCTCTTAAAAAGTTTTTTTTTTTTTTTTTTTTTTTGTATATGTGGGAGGCAAGGTAGTAGTAGAGGTAGTTTGCCTAAAGTTTGACATATAATTCTCCTCCCTTTGACTAGAAGAATATTAATAACTCTCTCACCTCTATCTTGAAACCCTAGGTTGCTCATAACACAAACATTCACTGAAAATTCTATTATTTTGGCAGCTCAGTGACAAATTCCAACCATGGGACTAGATTCCTCTTTTCGAGAGGACTAATTTTGACTATTGAAGCGCTCAATTTGGACAAGGGAAAGTGTACTTATGAAGAAAATCCCACATATACACTTTTGGACAGGTCGACTCTAACAGGAAATTGGTCACCCTTGGAAGCCTATAAATACAAGTGACCTCAAGCTCATTTTGACATCACCAAGCATCATTTTCTTCTCTTCTTCATTGATTGGTTCACATAGGTTTGAGGTTGGGTCGAGGAAAGTGGTTCGTATAGGTATGAAAAGACAGGGTCCAAAGCTCGCACATGTTCTAGGGTTTTGGGTCACAACCAGACTCGTCAAAAGAAATTTTCGGCTGTAATCACAGGCTTGTAGGCATAAGGGTGTGGTTGGAAGCTCTAAGTCGCATACACCATTCTTCCTTCGTGTGGTTGAGCTCTAGGGTTGGATTTTGACATTTGACCACAGTTGACTGAAGGTAGACAAGTTGACTTTGATCTGGATTGATGCTGGGAACATATTTCTGAATGTTGTTGGGTTAATTTTGCTGGATAGTTTTGTATTGGGATCATTGTGCTATCTACTGAACAATTTATGAAAATATAATAGAAGAATTTCAAAGGGTTTTCCTCATAGTGGTTTTTTACCTAGTCTTTGACAAATCTGGTGTCTCTTGTTAATGTGTTGATTGTTTCCTTTCTCATTGCATTTACTGTTCTATCTTCAATCACTGTTGATGATTGGAAATATTAATTGTTATTGAAAATATTGTTAATTGAAGAATTGAATTGGGCTAAAAGTATTTGAAACAACATAGAGTAGTGTGAAATTTAACATGGTATCAGAGCTAAGGTGAAGGACAAGCCCAAAAGGAGACATGTATTGAATCAATCATCTTTGGAAAGTTGAAGGAGCCTATAATGTCTTCCTCTTTCTTTGAGGAGCACGAGAAGTTTGGTGATTCATCTTGCTGCATGGAAAATCAGGTTGGAGATCATAGCTGATAACAATGATGTTTTGGAATTCATTCAAGGAAAAGTACTTGAGCTTTTTGAGAATGCTTTTGTTGCTTCCAAGAAAAAACACAAGAAAGGTGAGTTAAAAGCAAAGCAAATTATAATATTTATGGTTTACAAGATAATTTACTTGCATATGTTGGAAATTTGAGGAATTCTAAGGACATGTATGATAAGATAATTGGTATGTATGAAGTCAACAATTTTAATGAAATCCTCTCCTTGAAAGATCAACTCAAAGATATGAAGATGAACAAAGGAGAGTCTGTGCAATACTACATTACGAGAATATCTCATCTTAGAGATTAATTGCAAAGAGTTGGAGAAACTATGTCTGACAAGGAATTGGTGATTGTTACTCTTAGAGGTCTCCCTCCTATTTGGGAAACCTTCATTACTACGATAAGTAATAACAACATTTTCCGTCATTTGATGAGATCGCTGGAAATCTCACTCAAGAAGAATCAAGGACGGTTTCTAGACATAGGATACAAAAGCATGAAGAAGGAGAGCTCGTTGCATTCATCACTCACGACAAGAAGAAGAAGAAAGGAAAAAGAAGTCCATCAAATTCAAGAAACCCTCCTCAAAACTCAAATAAAAGGTTTGGAAGATTCAAGGAATCATTGCACATTGAATGCTTCAATTGTCATAAGATAGGACACTATGCTCGAGATTGCCCTTCGAAGAACAATGGTCCATGCTACAACACTAGAAGCAACAACAACAATAGGTTTGATGACCAGAGAAGAAGAGATGACCGAAGGAATGATCAGAGAAGAAGAGATGATTGAAGGAATGATCATAAGGGAAGAGATGAAAGAAGAAGAAGAAATGATGAAAGTGATCATGAAGAAGATCATTGTCTTCAAAAGAAGTCAAGATACACTAGCTATGAAAGTAATGTTGGGAATCAATCTGAATATATTTTTATTTCTGCTCTCACTAGTTCTTCTCCTCTAAATTCTTGGGATAGTTGGTTGGTTGATAGTGGGGCCAATCATCATTTCTATGGATATAAGGAAGTTCTCTCTAATTTGGTAGAGAGGGAGTCAAATTTGAAAATTATTCTTGGAGACAACTCCACTCATCTCATTAAAGGTTTTGGGTTTGTTGAATTTTATTTAGATTATGGGGAATTTGTTTTGCTCCATGATGTGATGTATGTGTGGGGATTGAAAAAGAATTTGCTATCAATATTTTCTTTGGAAGACAAATGGATGAGGGTTTCCTTCATCAAGGGAAAGGTTCTTACTTGACTTGTTGGATTACCTATGAGAGATGGATTTACAATGGGATCACGATTTGAAGGACTCTATAGAGTCACTGGTAGAATTCTTCTAGCATTGGTTCATGATACTAATCATCTAAGCGAGCTATGGAACCAAAGATTGGCCCATCTACATTATGATGCTCTTCCAAAATTGAATAAATTGGTCTTTGGTATTCCCGATGTTCAAGTCCAACATGATGGAGTATGTCTAGGCTGTTCCAATGGAAAGAAGACAAGGGGACCATTCCCCTCTAGCGAGAATAAGACGAATGGCATCCTCCATCTCATTCATTTTGACATATGTGGTCTGATGCCCTTGCATTCTATTGGTGGCCATCTTTACTACATTACCTTCATTGATGTTTTCTCAAGAAGGACGTGGATATATTATTTGAAACACAAGGATGAAGCCTTGGAAATGTTCAAGGAGTTCAAAGCTTTGGTTGAGAATCAAATAGGGAAGAAAATCAAGATAGTCAGGTCTGATAATGGTGGAGAGTACATTTCAAATGAATTCATCAATTATTGCAAGAAGAAGGTATCAAGAAAGAGACGATTGTGCCCTATAATCTCGAAAAAAATGGAGTAGCTGAAAGGAGGAACATGTCTATTGTAGAAGCCGCTCATGCTATGCACCATGATCAAAAGTTTCCAAAGTCCCTTTGGAGTGAAACAACATATGTTGCCGTATATGTTCAAATCAGGGTGCCTCATCAAGCATTGGACAACAAGACCCCCAAAGTAGTGTTCATATGTGTCAACCCTGATGTTAGCCATGTCCATATCTTTGGCTGCCCCATATATTTTCATGTGCCAAAGGATAAAAGAAACAAGTAATAAGCCATCCAGATACCAGGGATATGTTGCAATTATGAGCACTATGATTCAAGTCGAACCTCCGACCTTTGAAGAAGCCGTGAAAGAACAAGTTTGGAAGGATGTTATGGCTGAAGAATATGAATCAATAATGAGAATGACGTACGGGATGTCGTGCTGATATTGAAGGGAAAATATGTGGTGACTTCAAAGTGGCTATTCAAGATCAAACATGGAGTTGATGGTAGCATTGAAAAATATAAAGCAAGGTTTGTGGCTCGAGGATTCTCCCAAAAAGAGGAAGAAGATTATGACAATATATTTTCAGCTGTGGCTTGATATACAACCATTCATTTGATAGGTTCTCTTGCCGCAAGTCAAGGATGAACCCTTCATTAGATGGACGTGAAGACAACATTCCTTCAGGGCATGTTACAAGATTAAGTGTACGTTGAGAAGCCACAGGTATTTGAAGTAGAGGGTTGAAAGACACATGTTTGCAAGTTGAAGAAGGCATATGGTTTGAAGCAGGCCCCCAGAGTAGGATACACTCACATAGACAATTATATAGTGAAGTTGGGGTTCATAAGAAGCAATGCCAATCCCAACATCTACTTCAAGGTAGTCCAAGGTATGCCATTGATTTTAGTTTTATATGTTGACGATCTATTCTTGACAGGTAGTGAGCCCCTGATGATTGAGTGTAAAAAGGAGTTAGCCTCTGAATTCAAGATGAAGGACTTTGGACTCATGCACTACTTTCTAGGCCTTGAGGTGTGGCAAAGGCTTGATGAGATTTTCCTCTCTCAAGGAAAATATGTCGTGAAGATGTTGGAGAGATTTGGAATGATAAAATGCAAGTCCTTACCCACACTGATGGAAATGAATTTCAAGAAGTTATGTGGAGAAGCTACAGGATTTGATTTAGCGAATCCATCCGAGTATAGATAATTGATTAGGTCTCTGACGTTCTTAGCGAACACTCGTCCAGGCAGATGCTATGCAGTGAACACATTGAGTCAATTCATGACCAAGCCTCTCCATGCACATTGGATCGTTGCCAAACACATTTTGAAATATTCGCATGGGACAATCACATTTGGTTTGAGATATTATGCTGGAGATGTTAGACTTCTATTAGGCAGGAAATGTTGTTGATATGAAGAGTACGCCTGATTGTTGTTTTAGCCTTGGATCTACCATGATTTCTTGGGTGAGAAGGAAGAAAAAGTATGTAGCATTGAGTACCACCAAGGCAGAGTACATTGCTGCTAGCATAGCTAGTTGTGAAACAATCTTGTTGAGGAAGCTCTTTGGAGAGCTATTTGAGTAGGTCCTAAACACTACAATGATATATTGTGACAACAAGAGTGGGATCTGTCTGACATAGAATCTCGTATTTCATGACAAGTCCAAGCACATAGATATATGATATCATTTCATTTGAGACATGGTGTAGAGATGCGCCATTAGACTCCATCACATATCAACAAATGCATAGATTGCATATATTCTCACCAAGGCTTTGCCGAAAGGGAAGTTATTGGTCTTCAAAGAGCAACTTGGACTGACAAATGTGACTGCTTCTGATAAGGAGCATTGCTGATCGAGGACACTAAGCCAACTCTTCTCTCCTGTCTGAGCTCCCAAGGTGTGGAATTAAGATAGAGGGATCATGTGGTTGAGGGTACTCTAGACAATAGGTGTGTGTGATCCCTACTCTTGCAGTAGGTCAGGTATCTCCCCTATTGTCACCCATAGGGTGTGTGTGATATTTGTCTGTTTTAAAAGGTCAAGTATCTCCCCCTATCTTGGTCTAGCATAGTATATGCCAGTTGGCATCATACCCACAAGCCGAGATTGTTGGGATTGTCCCTCCTCATCTGGCCAATGGGTTGAGGAAGCTTGGGGGTGTGTGATCCTTACCTTTGGTTGGTACAAAAAACTTTATTCACTGAATTCGCTAAAGTAAGATACATTTGCTTACATAACAATATATATATTTTTTATTCGATAGTAGATGATCATTACAAGCCCTTTGGCGGTTCTCCTTTATAGGAGTTGACTGGCCACAAGGGTTAAGACACGTCTTTTGACATAAGTTCCCTTTCATAATTAATTGGGCAACTTATTTAATTAATTTATTAATTATTAGCATTTAATTATTAATAATTTTTTTTTTATTTCATATATATAATATAATATATATATATTATATATATATATATTTCTTTTACTCATAACATTGCCTCTCCCTTAAAATGCTTTGCCCTCAAAGCATAGGCAATGTTGGGTGTTGTTGGTGAAAACGTTCTGTCTCCCATGATGAATCTTCTTCTGTTAGTCTCTTCCATTTGATAAGGTATTCTTTAATAGTCTTGGATCGTAGTACCTTCTCTCTGGTAGCGAGTATGCATAGGTTCTAATATGATCCTTCCTTCTTCGTCAGCCTCAGGTATCTCTATTTGAGCTGTTTGATTTTGTCCCAATACTTTTTTGAGGTTTTATACATGAAATGTGTTGTGGATTCAACAATTGTCTGGTAGCTTCAATCCATAAACCACACTACTTATTTTTTTGATTAGTTGGTATGGTCCATAATACTTAGGAGATAACTCATTTTCCCCTTATTGTTTTAACGATAACTGGTTATAGGGTTGAAGTTTGATGAAAACCCAATCTCATTCTTCAAATTCTCTTTCTGTGTGGTGCTAGTCGACTTGTTGCTTCATTCTATTGCATGCCATTGTTAAATTTTCTTTTAACAAGTTAATAATTCTTTGGTTCTCTTCTAAGTGTTTCCTTACTATTGGAAACTTAGAATTGTGCAACACAAAATACTTCCACCATGATAGGTAGTATTGTACCACCATTATTCCAGGTGTAGCCACTTAGACCATTTGTTTTGTTTGTTGGTGATGAAACAACGGAGATATGTTTCCAAACATTTATTTAAAACTTCTGTCAGACCATCTATCCGGGGGTGATAAGCCAAACTCATGTTGAGAGATATTCCTTCTCGGTGGCCAAAATCTTTCCAAAAATTTCCTTTAAATTTTGTGTCTCTATCACTGACAATAACCTTGGGAAAACCATGTAGTTTGTAAATGGTTTTACAGAAAACTTCCACAATTTTCTTGGTTGTGTCAGTCTTTTTTTTATTGCCATGATGTGGGCATTTTTGGTGAGTCTATCTACTATGAAAAATATCTTGTTCTTACCATCAGACATACGTAGTCCTTGGATCAAATCCATCGAGATTTATTTCCATTTTTTATTTGGAATGTGTAATGGGTGTAGTAAACTAGGAGTTAGAATATTTTCACCCTTATTCTCTAACAAACATCACATTAAGCAACATATTTTTGGATTTCCTTACTCATACCCTTCCAGTAGAACGATTTCTGAATGTTTTAGTAGGTTTTGAAGAATCCAACATGCCCAGTTGCTGGAGAATTGTGAGATTCTTTTAGATTTTTCATTTTAAATCTGGATGATGGAGTTAGATAAATTCTACCTTTGTACCATAATATATCATTTTTCCACTCAAAGTTGGCATATTGACTGATATTTTCAATCATAGCACCATGGTCCAAATCCTTGGCATACTAATCTTGTATTTCGTTTAACCAGTCAGGAACAATTACGAAGGCGATGCATTTTGTGTTGTTATCATCTTTTCGTGAGAGTGCATTAGCAACGACATTTTCCTTTCCCTTTTAGTGTAGTATTTCCAAGTCGAATGCTGAAAAATTTCTCCATCCATTTTTGTTGTTCTGTTGATAATATTTTTTGTTGAAGTAGGACTTGAAAACTATTATGATTGGTTCGAACTGAGAACTTACTTCCGAGCAAGTACTGTCGCCATTTAGTTAATGCATGTATAATGGAAAGAATCTATTTTTGGTAAGTTGACTTCAAGATTTCCCGTTCGTTAAGCTTCCTAATTTCAAAGGCTATAGGATGGTTGTCTTGCATTAATACTGCTCCAATTTTGAATCCCGAAGCATCACATTTAACTATGAATGGTTTGGAGAAATCTGGAGTTGCTAGTACCAGTGTGGTTGACATTACTTTTTTTAGATTCTCGAAGAATTTGTATGCCTGGTTATTCCATTCGAAAGCGTTCCTTTTTAACAAGCTTGTCAGTGGCGCGTTCAAATGTGCATAGTTCTTTATGAACATTATGTAATACCCTGTTAAACCTAGAAATCCTCTTAGTTTTGAAGTGTTCTTGGGTTTTGGCCATTTTCTAATTGCTTTGATTTTGCTGGGATCCACTTTGACTCCCTCTTTAGATATGACGTGTCCAAGGTATTCAACTTCCTTCTATCCAAAGGTACATTTTGATAATTTTGCATAAAATAGGTTTTTCTTCAACATGAAAATTACTTCTTCTAGATGTTGAGGTGCTTCTTCCATGTTTGTTTGTAGATGAGGATGCTGTCAAAGAAGACCAATATGAATTTTAGCAAGTATGGGTGGAAGAGTTCGTTCATAGTTCCCTGTAAGGTGGTTGGTGCATTTTTCAAACCAAATGGCATTACTTTAAACTTGTAGTTCCCTTCATGAGTTCTGAATGCAATCTTCTCGATGTCTTCTAGTCTTACTCGAATTTGATAGTAGCCCAACCTCAAATCTAATTTTGAAAAATATTCTGCGCCATGGAGTTTGTCTAGCAACTCATCAATAAATGGAATGGGGAATTTGTGTTTAATAGTAATTTTGTTTAATCCTTGATAATCTATACATAACTGGAAAGATCCATCCTTCTTCCTGACTAATACTACTGGTGCAACATATGGACTTTTTCTTTCCATAATGACTCCACATCTTAACAGGTCTTGTATCAACATTTCTATTTCTGTTTTATGATGATGGGGGTAGCGATATGGTTTTACATTTACCGGAGTCGAATCTGGTTTGAATTCAATGATGTGTTCACTTTTCCTTTTAGGAGCTATTTCCATCGATAATTCTTTAAATACGTTGGCATATTTTTGGATTAAGATTGTAACTTTAGACTGTTGGTGAACTCCTTCCATAGATAATAACTCTTAACTGTTGGCATTGTGCGGTGAATAACAGAGCTCCCTTGTGAATAATATTCTTCATTCGCTGAGCATAAATGATTTAGGTAGGTGGGGCTTGTAATCCGAAAAACTTATACTTCCTCCCATTCATTTTGAACTTAATGAATTGTTTTTGGCGATTTGCAGAATACATCCCTAGTGTTTGCAACCATTGTACTCTTAAGACGACATCGACACCTCCTAAGGGGACTGTATAAAAAATGGACTACATCTCATATTAGTTAAATTGAATTTTAACTTTATGGCACTTCCCTACTCCATCTATTCTTTTCCCATCTGCCACCATAACTTTTAAATCTCCTATGGGATAGGAAAAAATGTTTAGCCTTTTTGCAACATTGATATCTATAAAATTGTGTACTTCTTGAATCTATTAATAAAATAACATTTTGCTTCTTAATATGTCCTTTAATCTTTAATGTTTGTGGTTGAGATATCCCTGTGATGACTGCCAGAGAAACTCTTGGCATATTCTCTTCCTCTGGATCTGGATTAGGAGTCTCGTTTTCTTCGTTGGAGCTATCCTTTGAAGATTCTTATTCTTGTTCTGCTTCACAATTGTAAAGTTTTTGCGTAGTGTATCTGTGTCCTAGAGAATATTTGTCTCTGCATGTCCAACATTTTCCATCTTTTTTTCTTTCCAAATTTGACTGTTGTTTTCCTCCTTCGCACATTGGTGGTGGAATGTACTTACCAATGTTTTTTGAAGACGACTTACTTGTCTTCCCTTTTGAGTAGTTTTTTGATTTTTTATTACTGGCATATGGTGTTTTATGGAGCTTATGTTTTCACTCAATAATTATTGTTTCATGTCTAGCTTCTTCAATGGTTTTTCATTTATATAGTTTTAATTCTTTTCAGATATACTCTTTAAGCCCACATCTATACATTTTTAGCAACTCTTTATCGGAAAACACTCTTTGTCTTATAGCTAATACTTCCCACTCGTGGGTGTATTCATTCACATTCCATTTTGTTTGAGGTGAACAATTTTTTCGTAAACATCGTCTTATTCTTCATCATGGAACCTTTTGAGCAGGGCTTCCAATTTTTTTTCCAATTGAACAAACAAGCCTCACATCTATTGGACCACTATAGGAACCAATCATACGCTTCAACTTCCAGGTTGTTGGATGCGATCATGAACTTCTCTTGTTCACCTATTGACGAGTTTGCTCCAAAGATGACGTCCATTTTATTTACCCACACAATGGCACACTTATGGTCCTTACCGTCGTACTTAGGTAATTCCCTTTTAATTTTGTGGTAGTTTCTTTCGGGAAACTTTGTATAGTACTGATTCCCTTGGAATTGTATATGCAGTATTCATGGGGCTTCATGCATCGATGAAAATTCGAGACTTGGGAAAACTTCGCCTTCTGGAGTCTTGGGACTTTGTGGAGACTCTTGTGTGCTTAAGGAATTAAAAGGTGGATTGAATTCTCCCATAAACTGGCTCAGCATGTTCTCTATTTTTTTGATATTAATTTCTATTTGGTCTTGATTACTAATTATCTTCTCTTGGCCTTTTCCAAATTCCTCCTACTTTTTTTCGACATTGTCAAGGTGTTGGCGCATTTATTGATTTCATTTTGAAATTTCCTTGAATTCGCATCATCATTGTTACTTCCCATTTTGTTTCTCTTTTTTTAGCAGACCCATTTTTTTTTTAATTTATATATATATATATATATATATATATAATATATATATATATATATATATATATATATAATTAATTAATTAATAATAAAAATAATAATGATAATACTATTTTAATTATTATCATTTTTAAATAATTAAATTATATAACTTAATGTTGTAACTATAGTTATGATATATATATAAAACTTTGATGGCTCAAAAAGGGTAACAATATACCGTTTGATAGGAGGATTGGTTGATTGACTTGCGTAAATAAACGCTCCGTTGATTGGTTGACTGCTGATTGAGTGGTGCGGTGGAAGAGACGCATCAAGGTTTGTTTAGTAGCGGAAGGTTTTTTTGGCAACAAAAAGGTACAATGTGTGGGCAGAGGAGACATGCAGTGTCGAGGATGAAGGAATGGTTGGATGTTTGTTTGGACAACGTAGTTGGGGAATCATGGGTCATGGTGCGGTAGAGAGGAAGGATGCGACAACGGAGGTGTATGAAAAATCGCTGGCAGCAATCAAAAGGAAGCGATGGCACAACAGATAGGGAGACATAGATGATAGAATGAGACATTGACAAAGAACTTAGTGGACGTGGGGGTCTTTCTAGGCGTGAGGTGATGTAGGGACAATGAGAGAGAAAATTGTTCGACTTGAGGGTGTCAACAAGCGAGAAGGTTGTTGTGCTCTGATACCACCTGTATGAAAAACTTTGTTCACTGAATTCGTCAAAGTAAGATACATTTTCTTACATAACAATATATATATTTTATTCGATAATAGATGGTGCTTACAAGCCCTTGGGTGGTTCTCCTTTATAGGAGTTGACTGGCCACAATGGTTAAGACATATCTTTTGACATAAGTTCCCTTTCATAATTAATTGGGTGACTTATTTAATTAATTAATTAATTAATATAAATATATATATATATATATAATATATAATATATATATATAATATATATATATGTGAATATTTTATTCATAACATTAGTAGGTTGGGTATCTCACCCAAGTTCGGATTATGATGCAAGTGTTATACCACATGATTTTTGAGGGTCATTATTAGGAATATCAGCAAGAAATAATATAGATGTGATCCTTACCTCTTATATAGCAAGTTGTATCTCTCCCATTGATTACATCGTGGGATCGCTGTGATCCTTGCTTGGTAAGTTGTATCTCGCCTATTGCTCGATGAGATGACATGAGATGAGAGGATCCAATAGGACCTTCCTCATTGTCCGAGAGGGTGGTAGCTTTAGTTCCCCTATGATTCTTCTTCTTTAGATTCGATAATGTTTTAGTAGATAGAGTTGAACAGAGATGGGACATGACATGTTGATAGGTCTCATATGATTATTACATGATGTAGTTAGAATTTCTCCCTAGCTAAGAGGGAGTGTTAATTTGGCACCTCAGTGACAAATTCCAAGCATGGGACTAGATTCCTCTTTTTGAGAGGACTACTTTTGAATATTGAAGCGCTCAATTTGGACAAGAGAAAGTGTACTTATGAAAAAACTCCCACATATGCACTTTTGGAAAGGTCAACCCTAATAGGAAGTTGGTCATCCTTGGAAGCCTATAACTATAAGTGACCTCAAGCTCATTTGGACATCACCAAACATCATCTTCTCTTCTTCATTGATTGGTTCACATAGGTATGAGGATGGGTTGATGAAATTGGTTCGTATAGGTCTGAAAATATAGGGTTTGAAGCTCGCACATATTCTAGGGTTTTGGGTCACAACCACAGGCTCGTGAAAAGATTTTTTTAGCTATAATCGCAAGATTGTAGGCACAAGGTCGTGGTTCGAACCTCTCAGCTGCACACATCCTTCTTCCTCCATGCGGTTGAGCTCTAGGGTTGGATTTTGACATTTGATCATAGTTGAATGAAGGCGGGATGAGTTGACTTTGATCTGGGTTGATACTAGGAACATATTTATGAATGTTGTTGGGTTAATTTTGTTGGATGATTTTGTATTGGGCTCATTGTACTCTGTACTAAATTTTTTATGACAATCTAATAGAAGAATAATTTCTAAGGGTTTTCCCATAGTGGGTTTTTCCCTGGCCTCTGACCAAATATGGTCTCTTGTTGATGTGTTGATTGTCTCCTTTCTCATTGCATTTACTATTGTATCTTCAATTAGTCTCGATGATTGGAAATATTAATTTTCATTGAAAATATTTCTAATTTAAGAATTGAATTGGGCTAAAATGTAATTGAAATAACATAGAGCAGTGCAAAATTTAACAAATTCTTTGAGAACACTTGAGGAAGGAACAATAGGAAAAATGGGACAGGGTTTCAATAGAAGGGAACCCCCAAACACTAACAAAATCCATCAATGTCATCTTGTCAGAGATATCTTCCTAAGCCACAAATGGATGGGGTTCTTTGAAAAATTAAAGGGGTATGATGATGAGATAACCCATGAATTTTCCCCGACCCTTCACTCTCAAGGGGAAAATAGTACCACCACTATTGTAAGGGGACTTGCCATCCATTTGAATTCAAAGCTAATTAGAAAAGTGGCCAACATACCTTTGGGAGTTAGATGGGGCAAGGAATATAGGACAGAGGCCATCACAACCAAGAGAAAAATCTTCCTCCCTAAATAGAAGTTAGTTGAAGACAAGAATGGAGTTAGAAGGGAGAACCTTGCTTACCCTTGGGATGACGTGGCCTATAACATATTAAAGTACATATCTTGTGAAGGAAGGTTGAGTGTTGTGTATGCCTACAAATTTAGACTAATCTATGATATGAGGTTTTAGACAAACTTTCCCATCCTAAGTAGACTCATTATTCCACATTTTCTCCTTCAGTCCATGATTGAAATGAGTCGGAGGGTGAGGGAATGGAAACACTAGTACATTTACCATCATGTTCTCATAAGGCTCATTGTTATGAATGCCTTAAGTCACCTCAAGAGCCCTGTGTTATGAACTGATTTTGTGCACATGGATATTGAGGCCTTCATTGAGACACAAGCCCAAATTCTGACACAACATGAAGATACCACCAAATCCAGTGCTATTGAGGAAGAAGGTGAACAAGAGGAGGAAGAAGAGGGTGAAAAACATGAAGAATAAACTAAAGAAGGAATAATAAATTGAAGAAGAAGCTAGAGAAGAGAGGAAGGAAGAGGAAGGGAAACAAAAGGTAGCAAAAAAGACCCTTAGAGAGCCCTCTAGACCTCGGAAGAAGAGAAAAAAATGTTAATTTTAAATAATAATGGCATGTTCTATTCTTAGCACAATTTACTTCAATGTTCCTAATCAGCCGAATGAAAATTTCTAATTCTTTCCAATATTAATCACATTGACAGTAAATGCAGATAGAACATAAAAACATGTGCAGAAGAGAAGCCAAGACAAGAGGACACAAGATTCGGCGAATGCCAAGGAAAAACCCCAATGTGGGGAAACCCTTTGAACAAATCTTCTTATTATTATTCAATAGTTCAACAGGGAGATATAGAGTACATAGATCAAATTTGCTTTCCCAATACAAAGTCAAAACAACCCTGTCAAAGTCAGCAGTCAATAGTAGTGAACTTCAGCCCTAACCAGAAAGTCAACCCAAGTCAATTCAACTACAAAACTTCCTCCAAGCAGCTCAATCAACAATAGTCTAATTTGACCCTCAAGAAGGGTCAAATTCAACCCAAAAAAGTCCACAAAATTTAGCTGACCATGGTCAATCTCCAGTTAGCCTTGCATTCAAACAGTCATGTGGTCAACGTAGGTCAAACAACCTTAATTGCCTTGGTTTTTGTGCCAGAGAATGTGGCCTTAAGAGATTGGAATTATGCCCAAAAAAATGCAATCAAAGATAGTCAAACGACCCCTAGTCAACGCTGGTTTGCACTTTGAAATTTTGTCATGCAGTTTCACTTCTGAAATTTTGTCCTTTTATGCCACACGTGGGAGAGAAAGAGAGGCTTCCCAAGCTGTACGAACCAATTAAGAGAAGAGAGAGAGAAGAATAATTTTTTTGTGTGATGTCCAAATGAGGAGAGGGTTCACTCCTATTTATACAATTCGTTGAGTGTGAGGAGACACATCCATTGGGCTTCTTAAGCCTACATTTGACTAAGCCCTACCTTGACAATTTGTGCATGAGAGAGAATAAATTCAAAATTCCACTTCTGGTTGTCCGAATGAGATGATCTTTATATCAAACTTGGACCTCTTAAAAAGAGGAATCCAATGCAATAATAATATCCATCAAATGAGTTGTCCTAAGGTGGAATTTGGCCCTAGTTGACAATTTTAGCAATCCCTCTCAAGTAGGGAGAATTCCACCTGCCAATCCATCTATCATCAACATGCCATCTTATCTCTGTCATCACTGCTTTGGTCTGCTCTGCTGAACCAAGAAGTAATATTGAATAAGTGATAGAGAGTGAGTCACAAGACCTTACCTGTAACGCCTTGTGGATCGTGCAACGGGCGCGCGACGGGCGGGCGTGCACGACTGCACAAAGGCGGAGCGCTGGGCGACTTCGCACAAAATGCGACGTTACACCGAACAGAAATGCGATGATAAGTTTGCGACTTGGTAAAAGTGCGTGAACGATTGGGAGTTTATATGGCGATTTGGAAGGAGGCTTGCACAAGGCAAGGCCGACATACGAAGACGCTTTTTGGGGTGCGTTTATGATGGTTTTAGGGGTCGGCCAAGGGGCTGCCACCCACACATAACCCACACAGGAAGCGTATATATGTATGAGCATGAGAGCTCATTATTCACCAACGAATCACTCACATCTTCACAAGGATTCAAGGAAAACAAGTGCGCAGTTAAGGAGAGGGATGCACATATCTCATGCGCTCTGATCTCAAGAGGATTGTACGCTTGGTGGAAGTCTTAGAATTAAGTCGAAGGTTGGGCAAGGTGTGCCCGGATTGTTTCTAAGGTGCAGATTTTGTGTAGGACTTGGCAAGGGTGTTAGGTGGCTCGGGTGAGCACCGCCCTTCGTGCAAGAGGTGCACAGGACTGTTGTAAAGGCAGGTTTGCCTCTCTTTGCAATATTCGGTTAAGTGTGAGACTTGGTTCGGCCAGACACACTTGTATATTGTAAAAACGAAAGACTGATTAATAAACATTGTAGGGCAGACTCACATTACGGGGAGTTGCCCCTCCTCTTTATACTTGTTGCAATTGTTGATGTTCTTGTTATAATTGCTATGGATAATGAATGAGTATGGGCTTCATTAAGTATAAAGGATAATTGCATTGTTTACTTGGTTGTGAAACACAAGCTAAGTAATGAGAAAATGAATTTAGGCGTAGTCCATGTGCACGAGTATTGTTAAAAAGAAAGTGTTCGGTGGTGCCGCACCTCGCCGGCACGGTTGAAAGACCACCGTAGGCTTGGGGGCGTGACAGTTGGTATCAGAGCACGCTGATAACTGGGTTGATGAAGTGTTGAAGCATTGAAGTAGCTCGGTTGGGCCAGTTTGATGAGTTGTTACATAACTTGACAGTTGATAATTGAGCAAGGTTGCTCGTGATAGTGGAAGTAGGTACTTGCAGGTGAAGGAAGCTAGTTTCACATACAAGTGGAACAAGGGTCGGTTCATGTTTGCAGGGTGCTTGTTGAAGCTGGTAAGGTTGGAACCGGGTATCGTAGATTTGGGCAGGCGGTACTACGTGTTGGTCATACGATTTGGGCACTTGTCAGGTGGGCAAGTGGGACTGCGTGTGGGTAGGTATACACGGTTTGGGCGTCTGAACGAAGTACGAACCGGGGAAGACGAAGTACAAGGCATGGAAGGTTTGGAAGAATGTGAAGGGAAGCTCTTGCTTACCTTATACAGGTTGAAGTGGTTGAAAAAGGAGAATCCCCGGATTTGAGAAGAGCTTGCAGTCTTGGAGAAGAATGTTGAAGATGAGCTTCTTCAACTTGGATGGACAATGGAGCAAGATGAAGTTGCAGATTGTGCAAACA
>APFE031232686.1:101683-113320 GCA_000404065.3 Pinus taeda | reverse complement strand
AAAAAAAAGGAAGAAAAATGTATAAGCCTGAAAACCAATCATGGATTGGCAGTCTTATACATAAAATATGGAGTTAAAATCAGGGGCACCTGACACTCTATATTTTCCAAAAAAAAAAATCTCCTCTCATGATCTTTCCATCTTCATTCCATCTCACTCACTCATTCCACTTCCATTTCATTTTCATCATCATTCTCACTCCATTTTCACTCCATTTTCATTCCATTCCATTTCATCAATAAAAGTCCCCCTTTCAGGACTATTTTCATTCAGCTATTTTCCTCTAAACTATCTTTGTGCAGATCAGGGGATATTGTTCCAGTTTCCGCAGCTGGCCACCGTTTCCGCAGCTGGAACCTGTTTCCGCAGCTAGAAACGATTTTCGCAGCCATCATCACTCTGTTTTCAAAATAAAATCAACTGTTAGTGCCAAAAGCATGCAATGTAGGTGTACGTGAGCTAAGGACATGGGGCATCTTCAAAATATCAAAAAGGAGCAACTGGTTAGAAATCTTAAGCAAAGAATGCCAAGTGTCCAAAGGTATGATCAAAACTCTCTATCAAACAACACTTCAAGTCATCATTATGTATACTCATTAACCCATGATAGGTTCTTCTATGTGCAATGATTTAATTATTCACCCACTACCATTCCTATCCCGCAATACCATTCCATACACCTCGCATTCATTCTTCCTAACGGTCTTATGATTACCTGAGTTCAAACTCAAAAATGACTATAGTTCTATTTATGACTCGTACTCCTAAGACGTGACCTATTGTATTACGACTCTTACAAGACATAATTTCCGCAGACTTCTACTTGAGACGTGTAAATCTCACATACAGTCACCTAACTCGGGAGAATCAAGCCATTACTCCACTCATATCATAATCCCCACATATACTCATGTTCATTTTATGAACTCGATCACGGTCACCCCTGCTCACTTGTTGTTCTTCCTGTGATCCAGGCATTTCGTCTGTTTCCAACTACAGTCACTACATTTTGCTTGACTCTTTGATTACAGCCACTGCAACCATCCTAAACCCCGATTACAGCTGCTACAGTCTCTCCTAAAAACTCTGTGATAGAGCCATTCTTCCTTAACCCTCATATGTGAAAAAAACCCTTAGTGAATTTAAAACCGAGAATGGGAAAACTACTGAGAGCCAAGCCGGAAGGATCAAAATACTTGGAGGGTTATCCCCAAGTGAAGGAGTTATTAAAGAAAACCAAATGGCTCCATTTTATTCAGAAATTCAAAGGGTATAATAAGGAAGTGACTAAAACCTTTGCAAGGTCCTTTAACGGACAAACAGTGGAGGTGGGAGACTTAAAGTTTGCGGTGACCGAGGCCACAACTGCAGCAGCTACAGGCCTGCCTCAAGACGGAGAAAGATGGTTCAAAAATAGGAGCGTAGATGACCAAATCTGGAGAACGATGCTGCGAAATCAAGGTATGGATACCACCGTATTCACTAGAGGTATCCGTGTGCATGTGTTGAAAGAAGAATGGTCTGGTTTATTATTGGTCATACAGAAATTTATTACATGTGAGGGTTGTTTTGGCTCTATGTACATGTACCATGTGAGGTTAATGATGAATTTTATAGATGGACATGTTCTTAATTTACCACGTTTTCTGCTAGCAAGTTTAAAGAAGACGAGTGTTACGGTTCAAAAGCATGTAGGTAACATTGAGCCACATCTCTATCATCATGGGCTCATAAGAATTCTGATTGAGGAGCAGTTAAAGAAATTTAAGGATACTTGGGAACAATTTCTAACTAGAAACTACTTCCAAGAGCCAGCTGAGGCCTCTGGAAGTAGTCCATTAAAAATCCCAAGGAAAAGTAGGAGGAGGGATAAAAATGTTACAGCCCAAGACTCCCCTCTTAAAGAAATTGAAGAGATTGTTCAAAAAGAGGAAGAAGACCAGCCCAAGAATAAGAAACAAAAGAAAGAGAAGGGAAAAATAACTACTCAAGAAGTCTCTCCATCACCTGAAAAATCCTTGGAAGAGGACTACCAGCCTCTGTCAGAAAGGCTAGTGGATCTCAAAGCTGCTGCCTTGGCCAAGAAACAGCAGAAAGGGAAACAGAGTGAAAAAAAGATAAGTGTAAGTTCATCCTTGAGAAGGAGCTCTCGGTTAAAAGGAAAATGGAAGAAAACCAAGGGAGATCAGTCCCACTTTATTGACTTAAGTGAAGAAATACTTGAGAAATCTCGAGAATAGCCAAGCCTTGAAACAAGTCCTCCACGAGAGGAAAGTCCTTTTCGGCAAGAAGGAGCAGGCAATCCTCCTCCACAATATTTTGAGTTCAAACAAAGAAAATCACCTGAGGTGGATCCTAATCAGCAAGAGGTATACAATTACCTGGAATCCCTAGAGCAATCAGCTGCAGGACTTAGCACTTCTCTGCCACTTGATGCACAGGTTCAGTCTCTAAAACAAAAAGTATTTGAACTAGAAGTCATAAATAGACACATAATACAAGAAAATGAAACACTCAAAGAGCAGGGTAAAGTAGACAAAATGGTCCATGATAATACCATGCTCCATTTAGGACTGTGGCAGAAGAAGAATAGAAGACTGAAAAAAGAGATGCAAAAAGTAAGCATGGGCTCTAATTAAACCTCAAGTTAAATGTTATGGTTAGGAATAACCAAGGTATGATGATGATGATGGCATCAGGAAAAAGAGACAAGAGTGTATAAGTAGTGTCCTTGCCTAAGAAGCCTCCAAAGCATGTTATAGATTAAAGGGAATCACTCAATTTTGGTTGCATGAGGAACATGAACACCTTCACAGTGGGGGTATGCTTGGTCCTCAACCTTGCACCTTCCTACACACCCTCTTAACCCTCATTCTCCACTCACTTCACTCATCCAGTGGTTAAATCATTGCATTATAGTCTAAAAAGGACTGTTTATATGGTTTTCTAACTATACTGATGTCTGTTGTTTGGTTTAGCTTTTTGTTCATGCAGCTCCGGAAACTTGTCAGTTTCCGCAGCCAGCACAGGTTTCCGCAGCCAGCACAGGATTCTGCAACTATTTTGTTAAAAGCTGTGCTCCAGGTGTCTTCTGAAGGAACAAGCTACATGGGAAAGCTCCAGATGGCATGTACATGGATCGTGTCCCTTCGAACCGGCCAAATCATCCATTAGAGGCCACGGTCAACCAAAGTCAAAGACGTGGCCAAACCAAAGAGTTCAGCGGTGGAACGTCACTGTTTTGGGCACGTGAATGATACGTGGCCTAGTTCCCAGCTCACGGAGTTTCCATTGCACCTGGGGATCATTCTTGAACAATGAATCTAATAGCCAACCACTCCGGAGATTTAAGAAGCATAACGACAGTTACACTAGATCTCGGATGAAGAGATCTACGTGACTATGGCACGCAGTTAATAGCATAGTATTTGATTAGTTAACTGTAGTATTTTTACATTATAAATAACGCGTTTTTGAACGCTGTAAAGAGACTTTTGATGCATAGAAATTCTGAACGGTTTATGTAATTTCCGCACGCTGCTAGTTATCTTATCACCCCACTGTTATATATGTTGTTGATTTAAATACATGAGAAGACCTTTTTGAAGATAGCCGTGTGATTATTTGATTGGCTAAAGTGGCAAAGGGCCCCTGCACGCTGAAGCCTTGTAAAGTCTTTGTTTAGTTTCATTATGATTTTGTTTTATCATTAGTTGTACATAATATGTTTTATGTTTCTGCGGTTCATATCTTTACTCTTGTTTTCTTAGAGCTGTAAACTGATCAGTGCTTTTTGCATGTTCTCTTAGGCAACCCGGGAAATCTTTCATTTTTTTTAATAACTTTCGGCATATGAGATCATCTTGTCCTTCCTGCTAACCTTTATTTTTCTGCAGTTTACATTCAGCATTGTCCTTTTTCAAGTTGTTATTTGTTTATTTCTTTTTCTGCTAGTTAGATATCATACTGCTTAACAATTTATGATTTATTTATGTGGTCAAATGACTATATCAGCAGGAGATCAAAAGATTACTAACTATAGTGTGATTTAGTTGTCATGTTACTTACTCATAGTTGCTTTCCATAAAGTAGATTGAGCTGAATGGTAAAGAACTGGAAGAGTCTAAGTAGTGTGATTAATTTCTTTTTACATTTAGTTATCATATTGCTTGTTATGTTCATGATTACTTCCCGAAGGTAGATTGAGCTGAGGGGTAAAGGATTTGAAGAATTCAAGTAGTGTTATTAGTTTCCTTATGCATTTACTTTCTTGAACAGTTAAATATCACACTGCTTAACTTGTTTATGATAAATTCCCATCAAGTAGATTGAGCCGAAGGGCAAAGGATCTAAAAATTTAACATAGTGTGAATTAGCTGCTTTACTTTAAGTTTGAGTTGTTTTTCAAGTTTTTGCTTTCTTTTCATTTTCAGCAACAAGGATACTGGGCCATTGCCATTAGTTCGCTTTTTGATGCATTTTGTTTTCTCTCAAGAATTGATTTCATTTTAGTTACTGTAAAGCTTTCTTTTGAGCATTTTTCAAGTGTAGAAATCATCACCATTTACACTCCACACACTTCACACTTCACTTTCATCACCACATATTAAGAAAAGAATAAAATCCAAAAACAAAATAAAAATCTTAAAACGACAAAATCCTAAGGAAATGGTTATCTAAGTACATATAGTACACCTCACTTCGTCAGTTTACGAACCCCGGGTTGACAATATAACTAGAAATTTAGATCACACTAAATTGACCAAACAGTACTTAAGGTGGTTGAGAAGAACTGTCACAACAAGGGTAAGAAATCAATAGGAAGAGGCAACCTATTTTAGAACATAATGGAAGAGTTTGGTATAATCATAACTTGGTACTCTAAAGTTATCGCTATAAGGTCTATCTAAGGATGATGCACATAAAGAAGAAAATATTGGCAATCAACTAATGAAGTTGAATAATCATGGTAATAATGAACATCATTTTGAAGGAACCTCGAAGGTATGATGACATAGATTAAAGGAGTAAATCCATAATAAAATTGATCAATTGGAGGAGATACGTTGTGTGCATGGCAACATCTATACTAGTTTTTCCCTCTAATGGGAGGGCCACATTGTAAAGTTTTCCATACGTGACTAACTATATGCATGAATTATGGATAACAAGATGTATGATCAGGCAATTTTATTATGTTGATGTCTTAAAATAGGAAATGATCAGCAGATTACATTTGGTAGCCATCTTAATGAATTTATTACCCAAGTTGGGGAATAGTAACAACATTTCCAAAATGTATCAATGCTATGCTTCTAAGAGAGAAGGAAAAGAAGCCACAATGACTCGAGGTGAGAAATTAAAGTCAATTTAATAAAATAGAATGAAGTGAATAAGTTTCCATTTTTGAAGCTAGTAGACATGGAATATTAGGAAATTAAGACTCGGAGAAAAATAAAAATATATCTATGAATATCGGGTAGGAGGAAATGAAGGGATGTTCTATCAAGAAGAAATTTCTTTTAAGGGTATTGATGAGTGGACCAAGAAACATGATGGGTAATGGTCATAGTGATGGTGTACATAGTTTAAAAGTGTGAAGGTATGAAGTTGAGAATTTTCATAATGACCAGTGATGATAAACGAGGAAGATGTTTAAAGGCTTAAATGGTAAAAAAATAATAGTTGAAGTAGAGGAAAGAAATGTTGCTAGAATTTTATAAGGATATCTTGAGAAGGATTGTGTACATATTGACAAAAGAAGTGAGAGTCAATTAATAGAGGTTGTACTTGATTGATTTGCATTCGTTGTTTCATGAGTAGGACTTTATTTGCACTCATTGTTTCAGGAGTAGGACTTCACATAGAGAAACTTATCACGTTTTATTCCCATAGCGTTAAAAGAGGTTGTTTCCACAAAACACCACACATTTAAATTTTTCATGGACAATGATGGTAGTAGTGTTTCCAACTATTTCAAAATCTAATATAGAGATACTATTTAATGAGCAAGAATCTCTTGTCCAAATTGAAGAAGGGCGAATTTACGATAAAGCAATCAAATGGTATTGAGATAGGAACTTGACGATATTTATTGTGGATAAAAATTATAGTTGTTAAGTGATGTATGTATAAGTCAACATGGATCAACAAACCCTCATGCAAGTAAATTAAACACGATATAAAATTAAATCATGATGACCTAGTGTTTATATGCAATTGCGTATAGTGATATTGGAATCGGTAAGCCAAAGGGTAAATGGATGTAAAACCAAGGGATTTTAATTTTGAGATAGATGATTTAAATAATGATTGTATAACTAGTAATATATTAACAATGAATTTCACCATAATTTCCTTGGGGAAGGAAGAATATATGATGAGAGATTAAGACTCAAGATGATGAGGCCCATGTGAAATTTAACTAGGTACTTAGATGATTATACCTATGGTGTAAATGGTCAACTTCCTAGTTGAAAGAAGTGGAAATGATTATTGAAAAACTAAATGGTATCTTGATGAAAACATAACAGTAATAACATTGATGAGATAACATAGATCCTAGATGGATGTTGAATAATCTTAGTTCATAGTTGAATGTTTCTAAATTAAATGAAATTCATTTTTCTGATGAATCATGATAAGAATGCTTATAGAGTATTATTCTATATTTGATAAGTATTGAGATGTTTCTCATGTTTCATGATATGATGGTATGAGGGTGATCATGCACATGTGGTTCATATTTATATAGTTGTTACAATACTAATGATGTATCGCTATGATGATTATGATATGCATAACGTGGCATAGGAATTATAATGCTATAATATGAGGTTTATTAGCATGTGGTTCATTTATTATGTGAAGTCATGATATGTCTTTGATGCACATATGTTGATGTTATAACTTATGATGGTATTTCATTAGGTGAAGAATGTGATAGTTAAGTACAAATTTATGACATGCATGAGCGTGCAGTTCATTATTATTCATAATGTTGTGATTAACAATGATGAATGCTACATGATGACATGCAAGACTTGGCATGTGGATTATTTTCTATGATACTATGATGGTATAGCTAATGCATTGGTTGCATGTTGAGGTGTGATGATTCACAGAACTCGACAAATGGGCCGAGAGGGTCGGTTTATTTGATGATATCATGTGAGCCCATACGCACGAGGGAGAATAAGTAACACCATATGGGTTAGGGACAAACTCAATCTACACTACATGTGCCAGTGGTTCCTTTGTCTTGTGTAGCTCTTGATTGATAGCTCTTGAAGGGCTATGGGACCATCTTGAGGAGTCCAAGTGTCTGATGTTCTAGGCTAGGTGCCTGTTATTGGATTGGGATGCCGAAGTCTGGTGGGGGTGTAAGGACTTCAATGCCTGGCACTGTGCACCTTAGTAGTTATGGAGGGAGTGGGCCAGCCTTACGAGATGCCCAGAGTCATTGAGTACCGTACCGGATGCCTGCCTTGGGGCAGATGAGGTCTGAGTCAGGCGCGAGCCTTGGGGCCAGCCTTGGTAGAGGATACAGACTGGGGAGGTTTATGCCTGGTTCCGAAAGTGGGAAAAAGGACAAAGATTCCTTGAGATTTCCTGGGTGTTGTGAAACGTTCGATGCCTGCTAGTTATACTAGTTCAACAGAGGGTGTAGGGCAAACATGAAGTAATAAATAACTAAATAAATAAAATATTAAATAATTCAACTTAACTTTGGGATGAAGTTCCTTAAAGTGGGGAAGTATGTAATGTCCCTTAATAATAATTAATAAATAATAAATAATAACCAATAATAATAATAATAATAATAATAAATAATATAATGTAATATTAAAATACAAGAAAATAAATAATAAACAATAAAAAAATAGTAATAATAAATAATAATAAAATAATAAATAACAATACTAAATATCTAAATAAATATAAAAATAAATAAAACAAGAAAGCAGTAAAAATCGGTAAAGCTATCAAAAAGTAAAAACAAAAGAAATAAAACAAGAAAGCAATAAAGTTGCATGTAGACACATGGATTGTGTGCATGTGGTTCCCCTTCCAATGTGTGCTATATTTAATAGATGGTGAGGAAGATGAGAGGCATTCCATCATTCCATGATTCCACCATCCATTCTTTTGGGAGAATAGTGTTGTGAGACAAAGGGTTCCCTAATAGTAGTACGTTGATTAAGGGCTCGGGGGTGCAAATTATTGCAAGATTTTGTGCAAATGAGCCTACGGCTTGGTGGAGAGTTGTCCCCAAGACTTTGTTGCAAGTAGCAAAATTCAACTAGCATTCCACAGGTAAGTTGTCTCTCTTCACTCATACTTTTGTAATTTAATGTTAACAAATTGATAAAGTGCTTGTTGATTATAAATCGCTTGATTAATCTAATTAATTATGTGTTGTTATTTCGGGGTTGTTACATCACCTATCATGATAATGTGCCCATGAATAACTAGTAAATTAAAAAAAAAATGTAACCTTTAATGGTGTCAAAATAAGTTACAATATAGGCTCCATTTGGGGATCGCTTCCCCATGTGGCAAACAGAGAACTTCGTAGACCAACGTTCTTGAGTGTTGGGCATGGAGTCAACAACCTAGAGTTACCTATAATTCTAATATAAAATATGAAAGACCCAACCTATGTTTGAACTGTCTCTAAAAAAAATTGCAATATAATTTATAAAATTGATAACAACTCGCAATATCTATAGAAAAATTAGACATGTTCTAATTAACATACTTATGCAGCCATGCTACTCCCATTAATATTGTAAATTGTGATCATTCCTCTGTTAAAAGTAAAATTTGATACACTTTAAACTACCATTGAAGAGTAATAACTCCATATGAAATTAAATGAGTAGAAATGTATAATTATTTAGGTTGTGGGGTCATTGAAACCAAATTCAAATGAAAAATTTTTGTTATAGAAACTATGCAAATCTGAAACCACATTTCTTGCACTATTTCAGAGATTGACTGATACTGAAACCAAACTAAAAATTGTTGAAGAAGATTTAAAGTAAACTGCTCTACTGTATATTAAGACTGTTGAAATCACCTCATTCATAAACTAGACTCAGTGATCTATTGCACACACTCCTACTTTACTGAACTAAAACTTTACATTGTTACACTCTTAGGTGTAATTTGATTTCCAATGTAACCAAGTGAGGAGTGGATTTAATGATAGACCACGTTTCCAACAGTTGAAAACTTGAGACATATTTACAATATAAAACTCAAACTCCATAGGTAACATATGTTACATGTGAACTTCGAAAGTTACATCTTATGTAAGCTTATGAATTTTCTGATCATAGTAGAGAGGAAGAGAAATACGCTACTAAATTCTACCATTACTATGAAGAAGAAAAACATGCATCTGCATGCTATTATCATAGTCATAGATGCACTTATCATTTTGAACCAGTTGAATCCGAAAACCATTGGAATCGCCATATGACAAATTGGAGTCTCTAGGTGAAAGAAATGCAACCAATATGAATTGTTTGGTCTTTTCTCACCAACAAAGGGTAGATCTAATCCTGATCGTGATTAAAAAAAAAATACTTTCTCAATTTTCTCCTTGGTAATGAAGCCAAATGTTGTACTTGTTTCTTGTAGGTATTTCTTAGCTGCAAAACTACACTGAGAGACTAACTCGACTAGTCTTTAAGTTCAAGTTGGCCCTTGAACCAAAGGGAGCTCCCTCAAATATCACGAGGCCTTTTTAAACATTGCGCGTTGTCACTGGACAACAACCTATGGACCAAAATGACCAGATATACAATTTATTCTTGGTGGTTGCTGATGATTACACAATCTCTATCCATGAATAAATCCCTCTCTTGCAGAGTCCTTGATCAAATTGTCAGCATCCAATTTAACATAATAAAATGACTTTCAAAGAATTTGACAGAAGAATATAAGAGAATTCATGATAATTGAGAAGTCATATTGAATGCCTAATCAACCAGACATAGTGGATGCACATAGAATATTTCTATAGCCAAACAGAACACATTCAAGACATGACAGAAGGAAATATTTAAAATATGTAGAGGAATTAACAAAGATAGATAGTTCAATTAATTAATACCTTTAAATGATTATAACTTGGCGGGGGATTTTAGAGAGATTGAAACTCAATATATTATTACCCATATCTCCTATGGTACTTTGAACACGTGCAGAAATAAGATATGAAAGTACTGGAAGAACAACATGAAAAACAATTTCTGTCAAGAACTGGAGCTAGAATATTTCAATTAGGAATTCTGTAGTAAATGTTTTACAAAGTGACAGGGTTTTGGCATCAAACGCCAACCATTTTACATTACAAATGAAACGAGATATAGAATAAATCTACCCTAAAATGTTACAATATTTAGAGGAATAAAATCATGAAAAATAACTAAAAATGAAATAATATCTCTAATTTATCTCCTACAAACTTTGAACTATTTGCAAGTGTTATGCCTTGAAATCTGGAATTGATTCACTAGTGCTAATATTCTACCTTTGTTTGTTGAATTGCTTGAGTTAAATTCCTTGGAATTGAATTTGGAATGCTTTGTTACTTGTCTCCTTTCTCAAAAGATAAATTCACCCCTTTTCTTAGTAACAAGCAAACATTCATAACTAGTTCATATTTCACTTCAAAACATTGGATAAAGATGTCAAAGTATGGCCATTGATGATTAGAATTAGGGGAATGATATTTCAACCTATAGAAAAGGATATTTGTTTCCCTGTACCAGAATGAACTCAACCCATTAGTGATAATAGAGATTAGTCTCTAATTTGTAGCACTAACTTCAACAAATGAGGAAAGAACTCGATCTACTGAACCCAATAAATTTTTCTTCTAAAGTCTGAAAGGTTACAACTCCTTTTTCCATTAATCTCTTTCCCATCTTTGACTTTAATCCATATGCCAAGTTTATTATGTTGTTTTCTATTATAACATTTGTATCCAAGACAAGAATTATGGTAATATCCTTAATAACAATTTCTGCATTGAAAGATCCCTGTGTGTCTATTGGCCCTCAGAAACCCTGAAGTAGAATTACCCTGCCTCATAAAATTTATTTGACTTGCGATTATGTTTGGTGCAACACTTGATTGATTCTCAGAGGAAAGGTTTTCCATATTCCTCACTGATCTTATTAAGTAACCTTTAACTACTTGAAATTTGTTGAATTGTTTCCTTCAATTCAATGAAAGCGTGTTTTCAAGATACATACATTCCATTAATCTCCCCAATTCTGCTAGAATTTTTTAAGTAGTTTTTGATGCATTCATTATTGGGTTGTGTTATATTCTTTCCAAATAGTTAATAGGGGGTTTGAGGGGTACCCGTAACCCCACTTTATGGGGTCCGGGGCAACGCCCCGAAAAATTTTGGTTTTGGACCCTATGTTAGGTTGGGCGGACCCACCTATGGTTTTGTGCATTATTTTCGCACATGTTTTTTGGACGTGATGGTCTTCGGTCCATGGTATTGGATGCGATGGTTTTTTGGTCCATGGTATTGGACGTGATGGTTTTTCGGTCCATGGTATTGGATGCTTCGGCATGTATAAATATGTATTGTAACATTGAAAGGAACAT
>APFE031232686.1:78261-89539 GCA_000404065.3 Pinus taeda | reverse complement strand
AATGCAGAAATCTTAAGGAGATTACCTTTGATTCCCTTGAGAAAAAAATTGTTGAAAGAGAGAATAATTTTGGGAAGACAACTCCTTGGTCTTCTAAAGAAGTTGTGTGCCTTACAAAAAGGGAGAAGAATCATCCACAAGATTCTTCTAGAGGAATAGGTGGCTGAAGAGGAAGAGTAAGGAGGAATTCTAGAGGCAAGGGGGTATAATTTCTAAGGAGAAAAGTCTTATTTAAATCTCATATGATGCAATAAAGATGGAAATGATGCTTCCACTTGTAAGTTTCCCAAGGACCGAATTGTGTATGAAAGAAATGATGGAAAAGGTAAATCAATTGGAAAAAGGAAAGTTAAATCACCTAAATCCACTCATTATGTTGTGGCACATTGAAACATTGGAGTAACTAAAACTTATTCAATTCTTTACTTTCTTCATGGAAATATTCTTGGTTTCTTAATTCAGGAGAAAATTGCCACATGACTTCTAGAAGAGATTTATTTGAAGAATTCACTGATAATGTTGATGGAGCAGTATAGTTTATAGACAAGTCAAAACTAAAGCCATCAGGGCTTGGCACCATCTGGCTCAAATTGCGTGGTCTTCCAAAATTTCTTCTACATGATGTTCTATACCTCTCAAATTTGAGGAGAAACTTGTTGTCTTTGGTCCACATCCAACCAACAAGGACACTCAATTCACATATTTGATGATAGGCTTTAAGGCTATAAAAGAATCAGATCACGCACTTGTCATGACTGGTATAGAAGAAGAAAGACTTTTGAAGTTGTAAGGAACCTCTGTTGTGCACATAAATTTTCATACAGTTCACACTTTGATGAAGGTACATTTCCATTGAGTATTTTATGGCATGCTATATTTGTACACATGAACTATGGAAACCTTCATTTCTTGAATAAAAATGGTGTTACTACTTTGCCTATAGCTCGTAGGAAACTTAAGCAATGTGATGCTTGTATCTTAGGAAATCACAGAAAATAGTTATTTCATGATTCTCATTTCAGAGAACATAGAAAAATTTAAATCATTCATTCTAATTTGGGGCCCAATGCCTGTTCCTTCTACAAATGGTAATAAATATATGATGACATTTATTGATGACTACACCATAATGTGTTGGGTTTATTTATTGAATAAAAAATCTAAAGCTTTTGAAACATTCAAGAACTTTCAAGAATGGATTGAAATTATGCACAAACTCATATTGGCTTTATTTTCACTAATAATGGAAAAGAATATGCTTCAAATGAATTTTAAAAATATATTTATCAGCATGGGATGAAATATCAAACAGCCAAGCCTTATAATACCCAACAAAATGGAGAAGCTGAAAGAATGAACAAGACAATCTTAAATATGGTATGTTCCATGATGTTTTTCAAGAGTGTTAAACTAATGTTAAGTTAATATGAAAGATAAATACATAATCGAGATCATGAGAATTAGAGAAAGCTTGAATGGCTCCACAACATCATTTCAGTAGTGTCTCCCTCTCCTCCTTCATTTTTCCTTTATGCCTTCTTTTATGTCAACGTGCTTTCTTGGACTGCCAATTCTTCCTTGGATGCTTCGCATTTTTCCTCTTTTGTTTGCTTCTACTAATTGGCTATCAGTATTCTCAGTTGATTCCTTCCTCTTCTCCAGTTGTCTACTATGTACCTTCCCAAAGGTTATCTTTTGAAAAATGTGGTCATTTTTCCAACGTGTCACCTTGCTTCTCAAAATGAAGGACCCAACCTAAAAATTTTTGCAAAGGGAGATTTTAGAGTCATAAGATATATAACATACCATGAAGACTTCGTAAATCCATAAATATTTGTGAAATGGAAGAAAAATATTGACAATGAATTAGCAGTAGTCATCGTAGCTTCAGTTCATTAATCCAAACAAATTCCATTCATACAATTCTACCTTGCCCGAGAAAATTTTGTAACCTAGTGATCGATTGCATTCAACAAAGGAAAATAAGGTAGTGACCCCTCTTTAACAAGATATATTTTTCTAACAATTACCCTATCCAAATTGATTCCCCTCTATTTATCTGAGGGCAATCAATTTTATTTTTATTAAATTTAGACTAAATCTCTAAATAAACATTCTAAACATTTATAAGTTAAGTATGTAACGAGTCGACCTCAATGATAAAACATAATAATTAGTCTCTTTTTACAGAACATGTGTAAGTAGAAAGGCCTCTAAGCGGGACATTATCATCTCAAAGTGAGTGTTGCCATAAAGAAGGTGAAAAATAGAAGTCACATAATGCTCCTTAATGAAATTTGTATCTTCATCAAAAACATTTCCAATGCTCATGCAAAACCCTCCACATTAATATATCTCTATCAATAAATACCAAGTAATTAGACTAGACCACATTATAGTGATGCCATAAGGAGAAACCAGAAAACGAGAGGTGCACCATCCCTAATGGAATATGAAGTCATCATTGTCCATAAACTAGTCCAAGAACACAATTTCATTAATCAAGAAGTTGTACTTCCAACATAAGGGAATTTTGTGGTCACTTGCACACATCATATTTCTTAGAAATGTCCTAACTTCTTTGTGAATTGTTTAGGATCTGAAGGGAGAGGATATGATCATAATCAATTCTTGATTAATACTTTTTTCTAAGTGTTCAATTCCTTGGATACAATTCCCTAACATGGCTATCAAGTGGAGTATGAACATACTCTCTAAAATGTTGGACATGTCTCAATTAATCCCTCAAGGGAAGTCTATTGCAGTTGGGAGAAAACATCTGAAACATACCCTCAAAATCAAGTGAGATCATAATAATAAATAAATAAACCATACAAGTATCATAATAGGTCATATTTAATGCAAAATACATATGAGTACTTCACACAAGCATCATTTTCAATTGTCTTTCCAGATTAGGATTTGTAAACTATGTACCATGCTTAGGTGTTGTACGACTATCCAAAGGCCTGATTATGTACTTCTAACCTAAAGGGGTAATAGTTCTTAGGAAAACCCATCATTCAACAAGTGTAAGTGAATAATGGTATGGTGGGGGTTTACTTCATGGATGATTCCACCATATGTGTACCAACTATGAAATGTAATCTATCTCGAGTATTATAATGTGTAGAGGGAGAAATCTTATGACCCCTTCTTGACCTACTTTTACCATCCTTCGTTTGCACCCTTTTCTTTAATAATTTCCATTTTATTGAATAGCTTGGGTTAGAAGCTTGATTTATTAATTTACAACTCTTTAAGATGAAGAAAAGAGTTGGGATATCAATTTCCTTTCATTTTCACTTTCACATGCATTAGCTAGGAATATTGTAAGGGATGATGAAGGGGATGAAGCTTAGGTTAGGATTTTTCAATGCACTTTTATTTTATCCTACCCAATATTTTTCATTTTATCATTATGTTTCATGATTTTTCTTTGGGTTAGAAGCTTGATTTATGAATTTACAACTCTTTAAGATGAAGAAAATTATCATTCATCAAAGTTGGGATATCAAAGTTCCTTTCATTTTCACTTTCACATGCATTAGCTAGGATAATGGTGAGGGATGATGAAGGGGGTGAAGCTCAGGTTAGGCTTTTTAGATGCACTTTTACTTTATCCTACCCAATATTTTTCATTTTAACATTGTCTCATGATTTTTCTTTTCATTTTTCTCCATCAACCTTTGATGGAAAAAATTTTGGGGCCATGAAACCAAGGGAAGATGGAAAGTGATAAGGATGGATTACCATGGGAATTCAACATCAATAAATTCCTTCTATTTGTGCGTATAAAAGAGAATGGAGGGAGAGGCCTTAGATAAGTTCAAAATGGACTAGGGTATAAGGATAACTAGCAAGGTGAAGCAGGGGAACAAGAATATAACTAAAAGTGGTCAATTATCCAATTCAACTTGTGATTCAGACTAAAATTCTTTTAAATATTAAATGAAATGTTGACACCTAATATTTTGGATTAGGTAAATCCATGTAGACATTGTAAATATAAAAATAAAGAGAATTGGAAGACAAATAAACATTGGGATATGAAACCCAATAGTCTCCCTCTCCATGTATATATCCATGTTCCATCTTAATAAAAAAGACAATTCAATTCGCGGAGTTACCTCCTGGTTTGACATGGTATCAGAGCACAAGGTCTGGGTTCAAAATTAGCCTCTTTCTACATGTAACTCCTATGATTCTCTATGATATTTTCTATCCCTATTTTCTCTATTTTATCTGTGTTTGGACAAAGATTTCTCTACTCTCTACGCATGATCCATTTGATACTGCTCTATGGTGTATGCTTCTCTCCTATAAATTATATGTGTATGGTGCAGTGAAATGATGATCAGTGTGTTGAACAATGAGATCTGCATATTATAACTAGTTGTGCGTTCATCCCTATGCATTAAATAATGATTTATTTTTGTAGTGAGAGTGGACTCTAGTATGAACATTAAAGAACTTTGTTAAACACCATGGCATGCACTCTGTCTGTGTTGAAGTTGTTTTATGGCATTAAAAACATGTTGGTGAACTAATATATGATATCCATACTATTCCTTGGCCGAGAATCATGGTTAGTTTTGAAAGGCTGGGCTGAAATGAAGGTTGTATGATATATATTGAATGTTGAATTGGAGTTCTGATATGGTATTTTGCGATTTGTGAATCTTCAAAATTTGTACTGTAGGAAAGTTGCGTTGAAAATTCTTTGAAGGCCATGAGGTGCGCTTAAGTATTGAGTACATATCTCTTGTGCTACCATGTATAGTGGATGTGACTTGAATTCATTTTTTTTTAAAGGATGCTTTGGGTCAAATACATTCCCATGGAACGTATGATATGAAATGAGATGGTTGGAATAATCTTCTTTTTAGAGGTTTACATATTTCATATATATAATATGGAAAGTCCATATGTTAAGTTATGTATATGTGGTATGGTGTGATGACAATATATGGAAGACAATAATTTATGTTAAAGCCATACAATGAGTTCGTTGAATTTTCACACTATGAAATACATATGTATTGTGTAAATATATTATATAGAGGTTTAATATATGGTGTGACATATTATGACTATTTAGATGCATAATGAAGAGTGAGGGTATGTCATTTACATAGAAGACATCAAGTAAGGTTATGATTTTGAATCTAAAGAAGATAGCCTTTTTTATGATGCATTCACTCATATCCATTATGGGTGTAGTTCTCTTTGGAAAAGATAACTACTATGAGTGGTCTCAAAAAAGAAAACAAACACTTATTTTCAATGAGTTATGTAAGAATTTGTGAAGGAGAAGGATACAATGCACTGGAAAATCCCACTTCATATAAGGAGCTTGTCATTTGGGAAAACAAGAATAGAAAGGCCTATGCCGGAGCGTCAGTAAATGAAGAGGTGAGTCACCATACTTATCCATTCTCAAATTCCTTAGAAGCCTTAAAAAAGTTTAAGGAATTGTATGACTCACACTAACTTGAATTAGTTCAATTGATGATAAAGTTGTTCAACCTTGAGTTGAAAAATGATGACCCTCTTTCGTTAGCATCAAAAGTAAGATCGATTATGCATGACATAAAAGCCACTGGTGTTGAAATATATATTCCTCTCATAGCTTATGTCAAGGCAATATATCCCACCTATTCACATTATCGTAAGTCATTGTAAGAATGCAGAAATCTTAAGGAGATTACCTTTGATTCCCTTGAGAAAAAAATTGTTGAAAGAGAGAATAATTTTGGGAAGACAACTCCTTGGTCTTCTAAAGAAGTTGTGTGCCTTACAAAAAGGGAGAAGAATCATCCACAAGATTCTTCTAGAGGAATAGGTGGCTGAAGAGGAAGAGTAAGGAGGAATTCTAGAGGCAAGGGGGTATAATTTCTAAGGAGAAAAGTCTTATTTTCATCTCATATGATGCAATAAAGATGGAAATGATGCTTCCACTTGTAAGTTGAGCGAGGACCGAATTGTGTATGAAAGAAATGAAGGAAAAGGTAAATCAATTGGAAAAGGGAAAGTTAAATCACCTAAATCCACTCATTATGTTGTGGCACATTGAAACATTGGAGTAACTAAAACTTATTCAATTCTTGACTTTCTTCATGGAAATATGCTTGGTTTCTTAATTCAGGAGAAAATTGCCACATGACTTCTAGAAGAGATTTATTTGAAGAATTCACTGATAATGTTGATGGAGCAGTATAGTTTATAGACAAGTCAAAACTAAAGCCATGAGGGCTTGGCACCATCTGGCTCAAATTGCGTGGTCTTCCAAAATTTCTTCTACATGATGTTCTATACCTCTCAAATTTGAGGAGAAACTTGTTGTCTTTGGTCCACATCCAACCAACAAGGACACTCAATTCACATATTTGATGATAGGCTTTAAGGCTAGAAAAGAATCAGATCACTCACTTGTCATGACTTGTATAGAAGAAGAAAGACTTTTGAAGTTGTAAGGAACCTCTGTTGTGCACATAAATTTTCATACAGTTCACACTTTGATGAAGGTACATTTCCATTGAGTATTTTATGGCATGCTATATTTGTACACATGAACTATGGAAACCTTCATTTCTTGAATAAAAATGGTGTTACTACTTTGCCTATAGCTCGTAGGAAACTTAAGCAATGTGATGCTTGTATCTTAGGAAATCACAGAAAAAATAGTTATTTCATGATTCTCATTTCAGAGAACATAGAAAAATTTAAATCATTCATTCTAATTTGGGGCCCAATGCCTGTTCCTTCTACAAATGGTAATAAATATATGATGACATTTATTGATGACTACACCATAATGTGTTGGGTTTATTTATTGAATAACAAATCTAAAGCTTTTGAAACATTCAAGAACTTTCAAGAATGGATTGAAATTATGCACAATCTCATATTCGATTTATTTTCACTAATAATGGAAAAGAATATGCTTCAAATGAATTTTAAAAATATCTTTATCAGCATGGGATGAAATATCAAACAGCCAAGCCTTATAATACCCAACAAAATGGAGAAGCTGAAACAATGAACAAGACAATCTTAAATATGGTATGTTCCATGATGTTTTTCAAGAGTGTTAAACTAATGTTTTGGGTTGATGCAGTTCTATGTGTTGTATGAAGAATAGGTGTCCATATAATTTTATAAAAAACAAGACTCCCTATGAAATGTTGTATGGGTAGATTCCTTAGGTGAGTCATCTCAGGGTCTTTTATTCCACTTGTTATGATTTAATACCTAAGGAAGAGAGAAACAAACTTAGTGCAAGGAGTCACAAGTGTATCTTATTTGGGTACTCAAGTACATCCAAATAATATTGTATCTATGATGAAGTCAATAAGAAGTTTATAATATCTAGAGATGTGATATTTCTTGAATATTCCAAGATTGACAATGTTGTTGAGCAACAACTTGATTGCTTGGATAGATTTAGACATGAAAAATATTTTCAATAGATTGATCATGAGATTCCACATCTTGAAAGGGGGATTCCTATACTAAATCAATTTGTGGAATATTATTTTGAAGCACTCTCTCCCCTACATGAAGCTCCAACCACTGAACCATATGACACTTTGAATGATGTGTGTGATAGAATTGGGAGACTAAATCTTGATTCAGCCCAAAATTAGTCAAATGAGTAGCCTAGGTCATCTCATAAAGGTCCTCCAAAATAGTTGAGAAAGACACTTGAAAGTGTTCTTCCTATTGAAGTTGGAAAGACAAGAAGAAGAAGCTCAACCAAATAGAATGGAGGCGATGTAGACAATCCTAATTCACCAGTTGATGTGGATGATTCCTAGGATTGTGAACTAAAATTGTCTACATATTTCAAACTAAATCCCTTCAAAGAATCCACTTATCATGATGAATGGAAAGAATCAATTTAGAAAGAATATGATGCTTTGATAAACAATGACACTTGGAATCTAGTTGATCCTCCATTAGGAACCAAACAAATTGGATGCAATTGGGTCTTCAAAAAAAATTATAAAGTAGATGACTCACTTGAAAAGCATAAATCGAAGATTGTGGAAAAATGTTTTGCATGGAAGGAAGGGGTTGACTATGAGGAGACTTTTTTCACCACAAAAAAATGGCCTACCATCTAGACACTCTTTTCCTTGGTAACAAAAGATGGTCATAAAGTCCATCAAATGGATGTAAAAACTACTTTCTTGAATGGAGACATGAAAGAGAATGTTTTTATGTCCCAACTAGAAGGATTTGTTGTGAAGGGTCAAGAACACAAAGTATGCAATCTTGTAGAATCCTTGTATGGCCTCAAGCAAGCACTGCGAGCCTAGTACAAGAAGTTAAGTGAGCATCTTCTGAAACTCAACTTCAAACATTATGATCTTGATGATGCAATTTTGTTTGTTAAGAAAGTTGGTGAAACAATTGTATATCTTGTGGTGTATGTAGATGTTCTTATGATGACAGGGACCAATGAGAGCTACATTGCATCCATAAAGAAGGAATAGAGAAAAGGTTTTGAAATGAAAAATTTGGTCTATGTTCATTACTATATTGGTATTGAAGTAAATCAACATCTGAATTTTATATTCCTCTCTTAAAAGAAGTACATTGGAGGTCTATTGAACAAGTTTGGCATGGTTGAGTGCAATCATTTGACTACTCTAATGGAACAAAATATAAAGCTCACATACACTGAAGGAAAAGAATTTGAGGATGCAATGAAGTATAGACAACTCATAGGAAGTCTCAACTACCTTACTACTACTAGACCAAACATTTTATTTATTGTTGGAATCGTGTCTAGATTTATGTAAAATCCTTGTCACGACCTGTTATCACTCAGGTTGTTCCCTTTGACTCCCAAGGGAATGGCAGCCGAGGTAACCACTGACCAATCTTTTAGCTGCAGATCCTAGTCTACCTACAACCAGAGAGGGCTCTCTCTTTATAGTTTAGCTTGGTTTGATGAGTGTTTTAGACTAGTTATGATGCACTGTTTGTTTGATTTTGGTGGGTTGATGATTCTCTTCAGAACTGATATACAGACTTATTGGACAGTTTGTTCCATTGGGCAATGGAGTTGAGATATTTATGCTTTAGGGAAATGATATGTGGAGACAAAGTGTTGCTGCAGAGCAAGTTAGGCATGTGTGAAAAAAATATATCAGATTTGTTGATGGAATGGTGGAACATTAGTAAGTGATAGGCAATTAAGAATCTTTCACTATGCTAATGAAGAAAACATGGAAGTAATGCTTGAGAGCAATTAAGAATTCTTAAACAGTATCACGAATGTTAGGTAAGTTTAAATATGAGCAGTTAAGAATTCATATCTATGGCTAATCCAGCAGAAAACATATTTAGAAAATAGAGATTGAGCATAGGGTGTTCGGACCAAATCCTAGGCTATTCTTTTTCTCTATTTACCGAGATTATGGAAACATGAAATTGTGGAAATAACAAGGAACACATACACAGTTAGAAGAAACTTATTGGTTCAGCAAATGACATAGGAATTCTGCAACAACACAGAGCTTCTACATATCCATCTCAGACAGTATTGACACCAGCAATATCCATCAGCAATTTTATTATCGAAAGTCCTCAATATACATCAGAGTTCTTCAGAAAGAGTTCTCTTACAACCGACCCTCAGTGTGTTATCTGAGGGGATATTTATACAAAAATAGGGTATGAAAATATCTTAGTGGAGAGTTATGGTGCAATAAATTGCACCACCAACTCTCTTACAAAAAGTAAATGATACATAAATGTAACTCTAAAGGTTGAGATAGCCAACATTCCTTTGTCAGACAGATTTGACTTTTGGTTGCAAAAAGTAGGTGGTAACAGTGCTTTAAATGCTGCATTCTTTGGCTTGATATTCTGAGTGGATTGTTGAGTCACCTGTATGCTGCTTGCTGTACCTGTGTGCTGGCCTGTTCTGCTGACCTATACTGCTGACTTGTTCTGTTGACCTGTACTGCTGACTTGTTTCAAAAAAGGTAAACAAGCAATGCAGATTTATCTAGGCAAAATTTCCAACATTGCTTGCCACCAATCAGCTGGGGGCAACTGATGTCTCCTCATCTTTACCACTGTCTCATCTGCCTCTGTAAGTCTATAAAAATTGGGAGGCATCTCAAATAGATGATTAATCTCATGTTCTATGAAGAATAGATTCTCCAGCTTGTCATAGAGGGTCTTCCCAGATGGAGGCCCTGTTTCTTCTGTGGAGCTGCTGGAGGCTGTGATCTGGTTTTCTACATAGTTATCTACCCTTGTTATATAATGCTTATATGGTAGCAGCTGTCCTGTACCAGTCACTAGGCTTGGAAGTCCTTTGTCCTGCAAAATAGCCATTTTGGCTCTGAACTCATCTATTTCTTCCTTCATTTCCTGGCACTTCCTTTCTAGTGTCTGGGTGAAATTCCTCAAGGTTAGTACCTTTTTGGCAGTGAGGATTGCCTCCGTCCTGCTGGCTATTTGTAAATCAGCCAGTTCCTCCCTAGTGCGGTTATTAAGGAAGTGGATCATCTTAGTTGCCTGCTCAGGCATTATTCCCAAGGCTGTCCTGGCTCTCTGAATCTCTGTGTGAGCTATTTCTATCAGCTCTACCTGCTCAAAAATGGATTGAATGGACCTCCATTGGTCCTGCATAGATTTGCAAATCTTGGCCCAAATAATTCTTTTTATTTCTGCTAGGGTGTTGCCCAGCATCAACTCCTTTTCTAGAGTTTTTACTTTGGCTGTCAAGGCTTTTATTTCCCTCTGTTTTTCTGCCACAGTCATTTTTGACTTATCATAGCTATCCTCCAGCTTGGCCAGTTTTTCCTTGGCAGCATTTATTTCTGTGACCTGGCTCTCCAGCTCTTTGACAGCCTTCATCATTTCTTCCATGCTTAGGCTGGATTCTGCTGCTTTTGTGGCTTCCACAATTGCTCCAGTTGCTGATGTGGCAGTGGTAGGGGCTAGAGCAGTAGGAGGAGCTGTTGTTAATTGAGCTGGAGGGGCAGATTGGAGGTTTGTGGAGGTCTGTGGTGGCTGGGAGGCAGTTTCCCCTTGTTTGTCTTGCATGGCTTTCTCCAATTCTGCCTCCATCTCCACTATCCTCTGGTTCATGACCAGGAGTAATTCCATAGCTTTATCCACCTGTTTTCCTTGGACAAGCTCTGCTGTGTCAGGATGGATAGTAGGAGGCAATTTTGCCTGCCTCCTCAATGCAGCTATGTCATCCTCCTTTTTCTTTATAAGGGCCTTGACACCCTTTGGATCTTTTGGG
>APFE031232686.1:0-59154 GCA_000404065.3 Pinus taeda | reverse complement strand
ATTGGACTGCCAGACCCCATACAGGTCACTGCTGTCTAAGTGAGTGTTCCTCAATTGAAAATATGTCTGCAAATGGTTTCTTTGTGCCACAAAATCTGTGATGAGAGCATCATCATCCACCAAAGGTATAGCTTCTAGCTCTCTGTTGGGTGGGTTAATGGGTAAAGCATCCAGAGCAGCTGAAGCTGCCATTGTTTTGGTCTTTGTTGGTAGTTTTCACTATGTCTCAAGCTTGGTGTGAAGGGGTCTACTGTTCTCTGTCTGCAGTGAGCAGTTTTGGAAGTTTAAGGGCTGTCACAGGCTTAACTACTGTGTGGGGCACTCTTTTTTAATATAGCAGAGTGTTTTTAGCTGGATAGCTGGTCAATTGCAGAGGTTTTGTTTATCAGAGGTGAAGGAGGATGCAATGCAGTGCTTCTAACTTGTGGCTGGGCCTTGCAGTTGCTCTTTTGTGGAAAACTGGGCAGAGTTTACAGCTGGTCGCGGGTTTCCCTGGAAGTTTTTCTGTGTAGGGGTTACAGAGGTCTCACTGGCAGCTTTACGGGTGAATTTCAACCATATGGTTTCTTGAATTACAGTAGTATTTGAGCAGGAAGCAGGATTTACATGGAGAATGAGAGGGCAAGAGTGTGTCTGCGGTGAAATACCTGTTTTAATGGCGTATGGGCAGTTGCAGCGGTCGAAGTGGTTGGATTGTGTATGGTTGAGTCGACAATGGGGGCAGCAACAGTTGTAGCGGATGACTTTTTCTTTTTGACCGTTGGAAATCAAATTCGCCTTCAGCTGAGCTCTAGGTTGTTCGGCAGAGAATGTTAAAAAGCAACGGTTTTTTCCCCTTTTTATGCATTTCGGGCGAATTGGCGCTTTTTTGTGATGATGTCATGCTGGCGTCATGATGGGCCCAAGTACGGAGGAGATGACGTGGCAGGTGACGTGGATGCCCAGGTGGCATGGCCATGGTGGCGGGGTGGTCAGAGCAATGTGTGGGGCGGGGTGAGGTGGACGCACGGCAGCGGTCAAAAAGTGGGGTGACGTCACGCTGGCGGAGGCGTGACGTCAGCGTGAGGGGAAGGGCGGTAAATGGTTTCCCCGGCAGGCCCTCCGGCGGTAAGTGGTTTGGAGGGGGGGGCAGCGAACACCTTCCGCGCCTGATGCGTGGTAGGGGTACGGCGGCAATACTGCCCATCCCCCGGACGCAAAAGGTCGGGTAGGTTCGTAGGCGGATCGACCGCCCACCGTTGGATGGCGGGGCGGGAGATCTAACGGCTGGCGGCGATCAGGACATGCCGGCGGGTTTGTGCAGTGGGGACCCGCCCTTTGATTTGACGTTTATTTTAATAAAATGGCGCGGGGGGGGGAATAACTATAGTTTTTTGGGTTTTGTGGGTTTATTTGCCGGCGCGACTTAATTAAAATTTTATTTTTTCAACTTTAGACAATGGGTCTTAGGGCGGAGAAGGGAAAAAAGGGTTTTTAAGGGTGGGGAACTTTGTGTCATCTTTTTGCAAAAGGGTTATGGGTAGGAGGGGTTTTATGATTTTTTCTTTGCAAGTGAGGTTTAAATGAACAAAATGACATGGAATGAGAGGAGGTGACCTGGGAGGTTCATCAAAGTGACCAGGTGTCATTTTGATTCCCTTTAAAACAGACCATATGGCTATAATGCCAGGGGAGGGATATTTATAGATTTTTTGGGTTTTATACACCATGGTGTTAATACTAATAGGGAAGGGTGAGATAGGGGAATTACATAGTAGGATTAGCTGTTAATGTGGGGGGGGAGTATGAATGAGGATCAGTACACCCAAGTCTTTTTGAAAATAACTTAGTGTAAATGGTAGATCAAAATGAAAAGACTTTTTACACAAGAAATGTAGCTTTTAAGGCCATAAGAACATGACAAAGACATAAAATTCTGTGCTCTGTACAGCTTGGGGAAAAGGTGTTAGTAATGGGTGATATACAAATGAAAACAGGGAAGTTAGTCATGCTCCAGTGTGTTGATTTTGCTGTAGATGTTTAGCAACTTTTGGTCTTGAAAGAGGCATCACTTCTGCAACCCCATCTACCTACCCAACTATTTTTCCTAACATTTTCATTTCTTCTTGTAGGGTGCATTTAGGCTAGCAAACCCTTTAAATGCCTTTTCTTTTATATTGGCTTTTTGCTTTCATTTCCTATGTAAGGCTACCCTTATTCCTTCCAGGCCCCAGATTAAACAGTTGGGAGCCTTAGCTTCTCTACCTAGCTACTGATCTGCCAAGATTAAACAGTTTGGACAGATTTCTTTCTCTATTCTACAACATGAAAATTTAAAACATGGCATGATCCAGTTTAGACTGTTGGATCATCCATCAAAATTGAGTCCCTATCAAGATTGAGACATACCTTGTCCCCTTATGGAAATATGGGATCTTTGCATTCAAAGCAGAGCATATTTGGAACTTTGATCACCAATCATGAAATATGAAACCTATTGGTATAGGTATCCAACACGACCATTGGTCTACTGCAAAAAGAGTTCTAAAGTACTTGAAGGAAACTCAAAACTTTGGATTTAACTATACATAGGTGGGCGGATTCAACTTGATTGTATACTCATTCAGACTTCGATGGAGATAAGGAAACTAGGGTATCTACTTCATGTTATGTTATGAGTCTTGGATCAGGAGTTGTCTCCTGGAGGCCGCACAAACAATAAGTTCTAGTAGATTCCACAACTATGGAAGAATATGCAGAAACAATGGAAATTGCGTGGCTAGGGAAAATTATAAAGTATTTGCAGGAGAAACGAGTGCATTCAACTCCTCTTTTAATTGACAAAACTTATTCAATAAAGTTGGCCAAGAACCTAAAGTTCCATGATCGAATGAAGCACATAAATATGAAATACCATTTGATATGACATCATGTTGAGGCTAATAAAATCCACCTATGATATTGTTCTGCAAATTAGCAGATTATAGACATCTTCACCAAAGCGCGAAGAGAAAAGTTTGAAAGATTCAAAATGATGCTTGGACTCACTAACATCCCTTTAGATTAAGGTTGGGAATGTTGACAAAAAATCTTTTGGATTAGATAAATCCATATGAATATTATAAATAGAAAAATAAAGAGATTTTGGAAGATGAAGAGACACTGGGAGATGAAACTCAATAGTCTCACTCTCCATATATATATCCATGTTCCATATTAATACAAAACACAATTCAATTTGTGGAGTTACCTCTTGGTATGAAATGAAATAAAATGATGAAATACATGGTTAGTGTACCTTATATATGACCACCTTCATCTAATAAATAATATAGATGCCATACAGTATTGACCTGAGAAAATATGGATGTCCTTTGAGAATGGCTATTTCTATATCATATAGGGATGAATAGAAAGAAAATTTTTCTCCTGGGAGTCACCCACTTGGGTGTGTAACATATGTATCCAACTAGGGGACATATGCTCATATTAGAGTGAAAGAACCATGTACTCAAATGTATAGTGTGTGATAATCCCATATATCCCTCGTGTTTATATACTTACTACATGTAACCTCCAAAGAATAACTACTAAGTAGGATGTTGATTGTCACCTTTGTGATATAGGAAAATTATTAAATTTTGTTAATTATGAAAATTGTCTAACTATGTAAGAAAATCATCATGAAGACAATAAGGAAGCATGCACAATCAAGAATGAAAGGCACAAATTTCTACCTACTCTTATGTAACAATTTTATAATAGTAAAATAAGCAATGAGAAAATATATTATCATATCACAATCAAACATTCTACCATTATTCTTAATCATGAGATAAAATAAGGAAATGTCACAATAAAAAATCATCATCTGACAATGGTCATGCTTAGGATCAATTCTATAAGGATGGGTTGTGGAAGGCTTACAGTAAAACAATATGGCTCATCCCTACTAAAAGAAATGTTCTCATGATGAAACCCATGCATATCAAATAGGTGATCAATATGACACTTTTGACCTGTATCACTAATGACCCTCCAAAGGATGTGAAAGGATCATTAGGAAGTTTAAAGAGGTGCATAATTTATTGAAAAAAGTGAGGATAAAAAGAGAAGGATAGAGAAAAAGAAAAAAATATCTCAAATTCCAAGGCTTGTTTCATATTTCCCTTCGTCTTGAAATTTTTACAATAAATTTTAAATTAAAAACACTGTCCCAATTTTATTTTGAAACCAAACATACATTGATCAATTATTCCCTCAAGGAAAAGTTGGGATTGGAATGAAGGAATAAATGGTTAAATAAACCTATCTTTAAAAACTTGTTTCACTTTATAGATATAAGGTTCAAAATGGTATACCAAATCATATTGAAAATGTCTTGAATCTAAACATGGAGATAATTGAAGATTAATAATAGAATATAAATCAAACAAGTTTGTGATCATGTACTCCTTATGTTGCTCAACCTTAACCACCACTAGATGTGCAAAGTTATAAGATATCAAAAGAATATTCCCAACATGTTCATATTAAGGACGGTTGCTCTTAAGTAAAATGTTCTATATGATCATTATTAGTATCATAAACTAGATCTCCATCACAATGTGATCTAGGTGGATATTGGTGGCCACTTGCCAAGTCCACTTGGACCCCCACCACTGTTTCTTTCAGCTTTTCAGTTTCCTTAATTGTAGCACAATTTACTATTTTTAGCATTTTTTTGGGTCCTGAACTTCGAGAACCATTTTGAGTCCCTAAACGATGTTTTTTGGGAAAACTGGGAGCAACATGGGTCCATGAACTAATTTTGCTCTTCCCAAAGTTGTAGTTCTCAGATAGATCCTTCTAACGAGATATTGTTCACGTCAAACGGAGATCATATGCCAAAGTTACGACCCTAGGAAGTTGATGTACCAATTTATCCAAACGGAGCCTACAGTTTGGCGTTTCATCTTCTAGGGTTAGGTTATTGGATGTTTAGTTTTTTCCATTATTTCTCAACAATAAATAGGCCTTTGAGCCACATTGTAACATAGTTCAAAGGCATGTAACCGCTGCATCTCTTCTCAGAGATAACCATAGCCCTAGCTAGTTTATTTCCATTGTTGTTTGTAAGCATATTTTAGTATTTTACATTAATGAAATGAAGTATTATTTCCACTGCATCTCTGTTTTTATGGTTATCTATGTGATTTTTTGCATTCTTGTTTAAATTTGGATCAGTGGTATTAGAGTGGTCTACATTTTCTATGTTTTTCTTTGCATGTCCCCAACAAGGTCAAGATATAAGGAGTTAGGGCTTGAAATGGTTGAACCTTTGCAAGACCAGCCTCGCAAATCCTAACGGTCTCCCATGGTGGATGAGAAGAAAGACGAGTGGGCATGAGATCCTATCAAAATCTTGCTCGAAGAAGCCCTCAAGCGATAAAGGAACACGATGATGGACAAATTTGCCCAGATCCTTCAGTGACTACCCAGGGGTGACGCATCGGCTTCCAACAGCTACTCTAGAAATTCCATACCGTTTAAGGTACAAGTTAATTTTTAAATCCCCATATTCAAGGGTTATATAGATGCAAATTCCATCCAATAAATGGTTAAATCTACTAAATGTTTATTTTTCTGTTCATGATTTTTCCAGTTGGGAAAATATTATTTTTGCTCTTCTAAAAGCAGCTCCCCACATCAAGGACTGGTGGGAAACCTACTGCGAGCAAAAGGATGAAAGTACAGGCTCACTATTTTCAATCGCACCCACTTGGGATTCATTTCGAGATGCCATCAAGGAGTAGTACTACATTGTCGGAAGCTATGCGGATTAATACATAAAGTGGACCATGCTACAGTAGGGGAGGGACCAAGACATGTCATAGTTTACCAATATTTTCCATACCCTTCGCACAAAGTTGGGTATCAAGAATTTGGAGCAGCATTTGGTAATCAAATATCACAGCTTCTTGCACAAGTACATCCAGGAAGAAATAGAATTCCTGAGCATCCCCTTAGTCGGCACGACATATCGATATGTTGTCAAGGTCGAGCAAAAGTTTAAATAGAAGAAGAAAGACTTTGGATCTACGAATTCGAAGCAAGGGAAAAGTGCCCCCAAACCACATAACAAAGGACAAAGCCAAGGCAGGGCGGCCCAAGACAACCCGCCAAAGCTGCAAGTAAAGAACAACGTTGTGAAGCCGAAAAAGGACACAGGTAAGTGGTGTGAGTTACATAAGAGCTCCACCCACAACAAAAGTGAGTGTCGGCCAATCAGTCACTAGTGGCCGAGCTAAAGGTTTCAGAATCAGATGCATGTTCTGACTTTGAGTCAAAACTCGACAAGGGGAATGATAAAGGGAAGCAGATTATTGATGTAGAGCCCAACACCACTGTTGCCACCATGAAGATACAGAATTAGGAACCCGAAGATCAAGAGGAGGAGGAGCGTCTCTTCCACTCCCAAATGGGGGTAAAGGGCTCCCCGCTATAGTTCATTTTTGACAGTGGGAGCCAAAAGAACCTCATTTCAGTAGAGGTCATGAAGCGACTAGGCTTACCAACCACAACACGTTCACAACCATACACCATTGGGTGGATTCACCAAGGATGGGATCTTCGCATGAGCCAGTAGTGTTGCCTTCCATACAACATCAAGCCATTCACAGATGAGGTATTGTGTGACATTTCTCCCCCTGAAGTTTGTGATGTATTATTAGGACAACCATACTTGTGGAAGTGACATGTTGTGTATCAATTACAGCCCCGTGCTATTATTGTTACTTTGGGAAATAAGTTGTACAAGATACCAGAGGTAGCACTGCCTACTGCCATCTCTTTGGTTACTGCAAAACAATGCAGTAAGCTCATTTCCAAAACTAGGAAATTTGTTTTCCTGATGATATTCCCTCAAGGAAAGAAGAAGACGATGGCCATGAACTCTAGGCAGGGCCCCTTTGCACAACAACTACAAAAGGAAAAGGTCGTGGAGGAGTACATGGACATCTTCACCTCCCCCGTAGGGGTCTCTATGCACTATCAGGTCAAGCACTCCATTGATATGACCCCAGATGTGTTGCTTCCCAATGGACCAATATATTGGAACTCTATTTTGGAGAATGATGAAATCAAGAGGCAAAATTCAGGAGCTATTTCAAAAAGGTCACATTCGTTCGATTTCATCGCCCTGTGGGAGCCCGATTGTGTTGGTACAAAAGAAGGATGGGACTTGGAGACTCTGTATTGAATATCAGGCACTGAACAAGATCACTGTCTTTAATAGGCACCTGATCCCATAGATTGATGACCTCCTGGACCAACTGAAGGGGGAAAAATATTTCAGCAAGATCGATTTGAAGTCAGGATATCACCAGGTACCAATCGAACCCTCTGATGTGTGGAAGACTATCTTCAAAGCCAAGGAGGGCCTTTTCGAATGGTTGGTTATGCCTTTCAGATTGACGAATGCTCCTACAACCTTCATGAGACTAATAGATGACATCTTGCAGCCATTCACCAACTCATTTGTGGTGCTATACTTGGATGACATCTTGAGCTTCAGCTAGAGTTGGGAAGAGCACCTCCACCACATCCGACAGGTTCTCCAAACACTGCGGTAACACAAGTTATGTGCCAATTTGGAGAAATGCACTTTTGGCATGACCCAGGTTTAGCATCTGGGATACATTATTGATAAACGAGGGGTGCATGTGGATCTAGCCAAGATCTAAGTCATTCGAGATTGGCCATCTCCAACCACTCTGACAGAGCTCTGTATCTTTCTAGGTATTTCCAACTTCTACCATAGGTTCATGTTAGGATTTTCTCATATCACTTGGCCCTTGAGTCAAGTCACCAAGGGAGGAGCCAAAGCAAAATTATTTTGGTTTGAATCTCAATAGGAGGCATTCACAGAGTTGAAAGATCACCTCTGCACGACACTAGCAGTCGCATTACTAGACTTGCAACAACCATTTGAGGTCGAGACAGATGCCTCTGACTATGCTATTGGGGTAGTCCTTACTCAACATGGACATCCAATGGCATATCACAGTAAGACACTTTTAGAAATAGTCTGGAAGTATCCCACTTATGACAAAGAGATGTATTCCATTGTGCAGGCTTGTCGATAATGGAAGCATTACATTTTGGGGAAGGAAACGGTCATCCATATAGACCATCGACCCCTGCAGTTCATACATACCCAAGGGAAATTGTAGAATGATCGCCATCAGAAGTGGTCCACATACCTACAACAGTTCCATTTGAACATCAAGTATAAGAAGGAAAGCACCAATAATGTTGCAAATTGTCTTAATCGACCACTAATCATGGCATTAACCACCGTGCTCAACTCTTGTGGGAACAAGACTTCTAATTGGCCACTTCTCTACAAAAGTGACCCAAAATTCAACCACACATACTAGACACACTTGGAGGGTTAGCATGTTCCATATTTTCACCTCCAGGATGCCCTGTTATGCCACCTGGGTCACCTTTGTGTTCCTTCAAGCGAGTGTGCCAAGATGATTTGGGAAGCACACTACAGTTGGGCTACTGGGAATTTCGAGGTCGAGAGAATAGTGGCAATACTACAGAAGTATTTCTATTGGCCGAATATTCGACAAGATGTTCGAAAGTACATCAGATCATGCACTCCCTATGCCATTTCCAAACCGACCATCAAGAATCAAGGCCTATATACCTTGTTTCTTACACCTAGTCGACCATGGGAATCCATCTCCATGGATTACATGTCAAGCCTTCCTTCCACTAAGCATGGAAATGAATATGTTTTTGTGGTCATCGACAGGTTCTTGAAGATGGCCATTATGGCAGCGTGCAAGAAGAATATCACAGTAAAAGCCACTGTGAAAATCTTCTTTGAATGAGTGTGGGTACACTTTGGGAGCCACAGTCGATCATCTCAGATTGGGATAGCAAGTTCCTCAGTACATTTTGGTCTAGTCTCTGGTCGATGCTAGACACCTAACTCACTAAGTCCACAACCTTCCTTCCTCAAACTAATGGCCAGGCAAAGGTTCTCAATAGGATTATCGTACACATTCTGCGCATGTACAATTCAAAGCATCCATGCACATGGGATGAGAGCATCCCTTATGTTCAGCACAACTACAATCGGCCTCTTCACAGCTGGCAGGATCTAGTATTGTAGCAATAATTCTACATCTCTCGGGGCTCCCTTCCTTACTTTTATCAACCCGGTAGTTCGTAACAAACTTGGAACCAACAGTGCTATATGCACAAGTACTAGCTCTTGCTGCAGGCTATCACTTGATCCGCTGGAACAACTCCACTAGGAGCTTAAGCCAACTTCTATGAGCTCTTATAAGAAGCTTTTAACTATGATGGATGAAATCTAACTCAAAGGAGGCTAGTCTACTTGTAGAGAGAAGCGAAAAGCTGAAAGGAAATGCAAACCCTAACAAACCCTAGTTTTACTGACTAACCCTACTGGTGCAAGAAAAGAGATTAAAGCTATCGAAATGGATTCCATTGACTCTTGGAAAGGTAAAATGCATATGACTAAGATACTTCTAAAGGAAAATATGGAAAAAACATCCTTTTGTATTTTTGAGTAATTTTGCAGAATTATTATGCATGTGCTTTAACGAACTTTTTTTTACTGTGCAAAGGATGATTGGCGAAAGTAAATGGAGTTGGAATTTGAAGGAGGTTGGGAAGGTAAGAAGATGGCCCAGGGGGTCCCTAGCACCCTTCCAGAGAGTTTCATAGTGATCAGATCTCGAAAAACTGCTCATGTGAACTTCTACAGGAAGTCTGCAGGGGTTCTACAGGAAGTGCTACAGGAAGAGCCGAAAGAGGATTTTAGAGGGTTGATGATGGAAAAATGGTGGGAAAGTGGAAATGGAGAATGGATGAGGATGTAAAGGGGTCTAGGACCTGGTAAATGAAGCTAAGGAGTGATGAAAATGGTTGTATTTGTTCAAGGATGGAGGGAGCAATGTTATACAAAAATGTAGAGATTAGGTCAGATTGGAAGAGTGTGGAAAATGAAGGGAAGGAATATGGAATTGGGGGTTGGAGTAGGTTGTTTGATGAAGGAAGGATAGGCAGGGATGTGTTACAAGTGCTCTACACACTATTTCTCAAAACTGATCGAAGAAAGACTAGAAAAACCAGAGATCTATCTATTTTGACCTAATCTAACCTAAAAACCAGAAACATGATGAACATAAGGTTATAGACAGGAAATAATACAAATTAACTATGGAAACTTAATCAAGAAAAAATCTAAACATGCAATTACAACCAGTATCAACTTCTCCAACTAAAAATCTAACACTAGCAATTGCATTGAAAGGCAAAAACAATGTTTTTGTGGCAGCAAGTCTGCCTTGGTCTCAGCTCATGGTCCCAAGGAGGGAGAGGTGAGATCAAGGGTTGCTTGATGGCCTTTTTCTATAGATATTTCCTGTTACCAAACTGTCAAATCCACCTGAAGCATGAAAAGTTATTTTAATCATTGAAAAAGAACCTAAGAAAAAAAGCAAGATCTTAACCTAAATAATAGAAATTATTCTATGAATGCAAGGAAAACACATAAAAGTACACAAAGGAGGTACTGACACTTGGGTTGAGCCTAACCCCAAGAGCTACAGCCTCCTAATAAAATCTCAAAGTTGGTGCAAAGTGAAATTTATCTCCATTACTCAAAAAATAATCATGTCACAAAAATGTTTATAGCAAGAGCTCGAAAATGAGCTGAAAGGCAAAGTAGCACTAAAGTGCAAAAACAACTATTCAAGAGCTAAACTACCAAGGCTTGAAGCCTTCCTACTTATGCCCCATGAGGACTCCCAATAGCCCTCCTTAACTTAAGGGGCTTGGCTGCTCAAAACTATAGTTAATCAGCCACTTCACAAAATCTGCTTGGCTGCCCCTGGGAATCATCTTTGGTCAGCTGTTGAATTCTGAGCTGATGGTGGAGAAATCAAGGAAGGGGTCATTTAGTGTAGGCGACACCCTTCTTATCAATCCTCAACCTTGTTCCCTCATATTTGGCTATCAACTGGCTCATAAATGCTTGACCTTGGTCCAAAAGATGTCAAAAAATCTGCAAGAAGCACATATTAGACGTTGTGGTCAAGTGACTATTCTCATTCATTCAATGAACATAAATATATTCAAAATCATGCATAAAAATATGAAGAATGGTGGATTAATCGAGAATAATAGGCAAAATGAGCCCAATAAGTTACCCATTTTTGGGGCTCATCAACAACTCGACTGGCCACAACCCTTTTCAGGTGGGCTTGGGATTCCAACCACTATGTCTCATTGATGTGGCCATGCTATTTGTAGCTACTCACATAGATTTGGCTCATGTCTAGTTCGAAATAGATAAGGAAACTAGCTTTATTGAGCACATCCAACATATTCACCAGCAGTTCCATGACATTTTGGAGAAATCAAATGCCAAGTACAACTAATGACGTGATCAACATTGGGTGCCACAAAATTTTCAGGTGTGTGACAAAGTCTAGTAGCATTTGCAAAAGGAACGCTTTACTGTAGCCTATAGGAATCTCATACCACTCTGATATGGTCCTTACACCATTACCAAGACTGTGGGATACAATGGATTTGAACTCAACATTCCCCCATTCCTTGGCCTACACCTATTGTTCAATGTGGACCGCCTTCGGCCATACTTTCCACCATTACTAGAGACATCTGACATTTCATAATAGCTCATACCCACAAAGTTAAATATAGATTGCATGGAACAGGCTACAACTGATCGGATCATGGACAGATAGATCAAGCACACTCGCCAACAGAATATCCAACTGTATCAAGTTGTTAAAGCAGGCCAACTCCTTCACCAGGGAAAGTGGCTCACCAGGGACCAAGTTCAACAAAAGTTTCCTCATCTCATGGAGGAACTCAATGCAATGGGGACCATTGCTTCCTAAGGAGGGAGGAATGATACAAGTGGATATTGGTGGCCACCTGAAAAGTCCACTTGGACCCCCACCATTGTTTCTTTCAGCTTTTCAGTTTCCTTAATTGTAGCAAAATTTACTATTTTTAGAAGTTTTTTCACGTCCTATGGGTCCATGGACTAATGTTTCTCTTCGCAAAGTTCTAGATCTCAGATAGATCTTTCTAACGAGATATTGTGCGCATAAAATGGAGATAATATGCCAAAGTTACGACCACAAGAAGTTGATGTACCAATTTACCCAAACGGGGCCTACAGTTTGGCGTTTCATTTTCTAGGGTTAGGTTTTTTTTTATGTTTATGGTTTTACATTATTTCTCAACAATAAATAGGCCTTCAAACCTCATTGCAACATAGTTCAGAGGCTTGTAGCTGCCACATCTCTTCTCAAAGATAAGCTACCATAGCCCTAGCTGGTTTATTTCCATTGTTGTTTGTAAGCATATCTCAATATTTTACATTAATGAAATGAAGTATTATTACCCCTGCATCTTTGTGTTTATGGTTATCTCTGTGATTTGTTTTATTCTTGTTTAAATATAGATCACAATGATAACAACTAATAAGGCTTATATTACCTCTTTCAAATGCATAAAATTACAAATTTTATTATCAATCTATAAAGGCTTAATATGATATTCATTTTCCAAGATTTCAAAAGATGCATCATTAACTCAAAATCATTGGAAGGAATAGAGATTAGCTCATTTTCATCATTAGTGATAGGATATTATTCATAGAAATAATTGTGATTAATAAAATCTTTATTAAGATCATGAAATTCCTGAGGATATTCTTCAATATGTCTTTGAAGATTATTTGGAAGAATTTCTTCTTCATGGACTTGGTAATCCTCCTACTCTATGTCTTTGTCATCCATGTATTAAAACATATCTATTATTTGTCCTTTCCAAGGATCTTGGTCAAGTATTGAACGTTATCTTCATAATTCTAAGATCATGATTGTTCAAAGTTGAGAGATTCCTTAATAAAACCTTCTTGTTGAAAATACAAGAAGAAGAATCTTGATTTAATTTTCCCCTGAATTAAATTAGGAGAAAAAATGTAATTCCACATCACAAGACAACTTGTATTAGTTAACTAAGTTAATTTGACTTAGTTGGTTCAGTTAATTTAGTTGGTTAAGTTAATTTGAGTTGAGGGTATAACTTGAGTCGTGTAGAGTGTATCCTACTTTATGAGAGGCTTGGTTGACTTAATTTTGAGCTGTAATTAATTAATTCAATTTAACTGAGTTAAATTCAGTTAAACTAGTTCCAACTGATGGATGAACTAGTAGGAGGTCAAGAATTAGGGTTTTTCTTCATGTGTTCAACTACTTAACTGATGATTCACTCATAAATAACTCACGCATGTCAGATTTGAGAGTTACTCAATTGAGATTGGAGTTTGAGGGCACTGTACTATAATTGTATAATTATTCGAATTGTACAAATGGTGCATGCAGTCATGACTTTGTCATATTTTAATTATTTCCATTGATGAGTAGAGTAGATTCAAGTCTATTGTTTTAGTAAATTACAATTATTAGTTTAAATCTGCAAGGAATTTCTACATGTTAACAGATTTGAAATCACGTTAGAAGAGAACAATTCGAAGTTTTCCTTACAGGTGAATAAAATTTTCAGAATCATTCTTTAGAGCTAGTAGGATGTCATTCTATAGATTGAGGAGTAGCGAGATTTCCCACAGGGAGATCGAAAGTCAGAGGGAGTCTAGTTTTAGAGTGAGCAGCCCTATGGAAGCTTGGACTTCAGGATCTGGTGAGATCATACTCATTATTGCAGTATTTACAACAATAGTGTGGAAGTAGTAGGAAAGCAGTAGCAGCACTAGTATTAGTAGATCATATTTCATCATGCATGCAACCATACCGCCAGGAGTGAGGTGGGTGATGTGAAGTAATACTCTCAAGAGTTGCAGAAAATTGGGTCAGGTCCATTGAAGTGTTTTCGTCTAATGGACCATTACCATGCTACGAGGGTCCACAACGTTCAGTGGTGGGAAGATCAATGTCAGTTAGATACTGAGGAGTGCAGAGTAGTGTTGACAGTAGAGCATGAGGCTCAGTAGCAAAGTTAGTAGCAACATAGATTTCCCAGTAGATAATTGCAGATTGATTTAGTGATTAATTTTATTTATTTTTTATTCTTAGTTGTAGATGTTGCAATAGTAGTAGAAACAATGAGAGATGTTGCATGAAATACATTCCAAAGGTGTTGTATTGGGGTAGAAGTTAATATCTTTCTTGTTGAGAGGGAGTGTTGAAAATGAAACACGAAAAATCATGATTTAATTTTCCCTTGAATTAAATTAGGAGAAAAATTGTAATTCCACATCACAAGACAACATGTACAAGTTAACTAAGTTAATTTTAGTTAGTTGGTTCAGTTAATTTGAGTTGAGGGTATAACTTGAGTCATGTAGAGTGTATCCTACTTTATAGGAGTCATGTTTGAGTTTATTTTGATTTGTAATTAATTAATTCAGTTTAACTAAGTTAAAATCGGTTAAACTAGTTCCAACTAATGGAGGAACTAGTAGGATGTCAGATAGCGGGGTGTTGTTACACAATATTTTATCACACTTCCCCTCCCATATATTGAAGCATCAAAATGATGAAAAATGTCAAAGTGTACTAACCATGAAATACATATAGAAACATCCTTGAAGAATAGTATAAGACCTACCCTCAGAGAATTTTGGATAAATTTTCCTGAAACCCTAGTTTTTAGGATCAATGCACTTTTCACTACCATTGATGTCATGTTGCAACATATTTAACTAGCACTGACAATGCGGATTTTGACATGAAAACTTGCATTTAACCTCCTATGGAAATATTTCTCCAGTGGAGTCACCATTTTTTTGTGAAGATAAATCCCTTCTAGAGACAGAAGCGGTCTCTTTAGCCCTATGAGAGGATATAACCCAAACCAAACAAAATAGTGTAATATTTCCTAGTTTATGTTCAAAAATGCAAAGTGAGAGAGAGAAACCTACCTAACTCTGATGCTAAGCACTCAACCTTTGATGATGATCTCGATCCCTTCGCTTCCAGGCTCGCTCCTCAGTATTCCTTGCATCTGAATGCCTGCAAGAGAGATCAAAAGACAATAAGAGATACAAGAGCATACATAGTATAATTCAAACGTAAACCACATTACAGATCAAGGAGAATCATGCTAAATGAATAAATATTTATACAATTATGGAAAGTAAACACCAGATGTATTTATTAATGAATAAAAAAGGGAAGCATACAACCATCACCTTGATCTTGGAGATCTCCTTTGTAGTGGATTTCTAAGTCCAAGCTAAGACCATTCAAGAACTCCTTCTCCTTACTTAGATAAGCAACAATTGGCCATAGTTTCAGCATAGGAATGCAGGCAGGCAATGACCAACCATTTGGGGATGGAAGGGACATGATTTATGGGAAGGGAGATGGAGTTAGGGATCCACAAAAGAGGGAGGAAGGTCCACATCTCAAGGGTAAGATCCCTAAAGGTAGGATAAAGGACTTAAAATGGGAGATATCGACCATATCTCTATCCAACAACATCCAACCCATTGTTCTTGAAGATTTTAGCAGGTGAAGTTTCTCATCTACTTTAGGAAAGTATGCCAGAAGAGGTTCAGCATGGGTTTTCATATCAAAAGCCACACTGGTAGCGCTAGTTCAATATGTTGCAATAGGCCATCAACACGAACCAATAGTAGTGCAAAGCGTGCTCATCCTCAAACTAGGGTTTCAGGAAAATTTCTCCAAAGTTGTCTCATGGAAGCTCTTCTTATATTCTTCAAGAATTTTTCTGTATGTATTTTATGGTGAGTACACTTTGACAATTTTCATCATTTTGAAGCTTCAGGATATGGGATGTGAAGTGTGAAAAAATAATGTGTAACAACACCTGACTATCTGACCTCCTTCTAGTTCCTCCATTAGTTGGAACTAGTTTAACTGACTTTAACTTAGTTAAATTGAATTAATTCATTACAACTCAAAATAAACTCAACCACGGCTCCTATAAAGTAGCATACATTCTACATGACTCAAGTTATACCCTCAACTCAAATTAACTGAACCAATTAAGTCAAATTAACGAGTCCGTAAAAGTGATAAAATAAAACCCGTTGATTCAGTCAAAATTAATCATTGTCCCCATGTATCCATGCCTTGTCACACGAGTGAAACTCATGTTACCCTTTTCGAGAAAAAATATTAAAATATTAGTAAAATGTGCCCCCTCGAGTCATCTTTAAGCTCTTTTCTGACTGTCAAAATATGAAAATATTGTCAAGTACTTGTCGTTTAGAACTTGTTAAAGTAAATGAAATGATGTATACTCAGTATATGTTTAACCCTTTTCCAGACTGAGATAGACTCTTGTACGAAAAAGGAATACATTACTCAACCATGACCAAGAGGTTCTCTTGAAAATCGGTTTCTAACTTTTTGGATTTGAGGGAATATCTATGAAAAGGGACCTTTGGATTTTTCTCTTTCACCTCTTTTTCAAACTCTCTAAAAATGAAAAAGACGTCGAGTTTCACCTCCGTGGGACTCGTAAAACTTAAACGATGTCGGACTTGTCACCATGAGAAGACCGAGTTACTCCTTCCTAGGGCCTGTTAAACTTACTAGGTGGATTCATCCAAAGGATGAACTTATATGACAAGCATATGGTATCCTATTAAATCTTGTGATTAAAAATAAAGAGGCACTCGCTAGAAATAGCGGGGTAAGGTGAAAGTGAACACCTCTTGTATTTTGTGTAAAAGAAGCATGTCGCTATTGAACATGACACTTATTTGTTTCTCGTGTTGTGTTTGGGTTATCCTCACTTCATCACTTGCCTTCCTGGGTTTTGGAAATCCATTTTTCCTCTCATATGATTATACTGAATTTTCATCATGACCTATGATCCTATGATGAGTCAAATTCTACCAAACTCCAGATTCGTTTCACCGATATGTTCAAGAGAAGTCCCATCTACGGTTTTTTACTTCTTATACACTATCTTACCTTTCTACCACAATCTTCAATAAAACTTACCTAATACACTACATATTTTGTTTTGTGTCGATGAGGTGGGGTACATTATGGCCCTCCTTCGATGGATCACTTCATGTCGACTTCAACTCATTATCCAAGAAGATGATCTAGAAACTCCCTTCCAATACCTTGGAGCTTACATGCCTCAATGGCAAGTTCTTCACATTTGATGATAGGTTTACATCATTGGCCTTTGATTGAATGATTCTACGAGTGTTCAACCTTAGATTCATTATTCACACTCATGGATTGTGCTATTGTACCTTGAGAGTCATTGTCATTATTGGTGGTTTCTCTCTTGCATGTTAACGATTTACATCATTGACTGGTAATCAGGTGGTTTTCTATCATGATCGAATTCAACACATCTATTCACGTGGTACAATTCATACATTGATCAGATCGAGACAAAGATGAAGACCCTTGGTTTTGTCTGATAAATCTAGGTTACAAGGAGTTATGAGTTATTCATGAGTGTACACATGATTCCCTCTATGATGATGGTTGAGACCATATCGTGGGTCCATCTACATGATCCTTTCTATTCAGAGAGCATACCATGGATCCTCACACATGTTCCCTTCTATTCGAATGGCTACATCCATGTCATAGATTCATGTATGTTAGATTCCTATTAAAAGATGTATCATTAGGCATATTTATACTAAAGATGTCAGACATGTATATTGTATCATTCTTGATTTTCAGGTCTCTTGATGGTGTTTTTCTAGGTCATTACCTTGACTTGTAAAGAATTTCACCCATCACTATTTATTCTACCTTCATGCTTTAATGGGCATCTATTATATAATATTTTGTCACACTTGCCATCCCATATCTTGAAGAGTCAAAATTACGAAAACATTCAATGTGTACTCAGCATGAAATACATACAAAAACATCCCTGAAGAATAGAATAAGAGCTACAATGAGAGAGTTCTTGAGAAATTTACTTGAAACCCTAGTTTTCAGGATCAACGTGTTTTGCACTATTGTTGGCCTGTGCTGATGGCCTATTGCAGCATATTGACCTAATGCTGATAGCATAGATTTTGATATGAAAACCCATGTTGAACCTATTATGGAAAAATTTCCCAAAGTGGAGGAGAATATTTTCCTACTATAATATTTGAGAACAACAAGTTGGATGTTGTTGGATAGGGATATGGTTGAACTCTCCCATTTTTGAGTCTTTGATCATACCCTTAGGGAACTTCTCCTTCAGATCTAGACCTTCCTCCCTATTTTTTGGATCCCTAACTCCCTCCCCTTCCTATAAATGAAGTCCCTTCTATCCCTAAATAGTTGGTCATTGCTTGCCTGAATTCCTATGCTAAAACTATGCCCAAATTTTGCATATCTAAGGATAAGGATTCTTGAATGGTCTTGGCTTGGACTTGGAAATCCACTACAAAGGAGGTATCCAACATCAAAGCAATGGTTGTATGCTTCCCTTTTTGATTCATTAATAAATACATATGGTGTTTATTTTCCATAAATGTATAAATATTTATTCATTTAGCATGATTATCCTTGATATCTTATGTAGTTTATGTTTGAATTATACTATCTATGCTCGTGTACCTCTTGTTGTCTTTTGATCCCTCATGCAGGTATTCAAACACAAGGAATAGTGAGGAACGAGCCTGGAAGCTAAGGGATCAAGTTCATCATCAAAGGTTGAGCGCTTATCATAAAAGTGAGGTAGGTTTCTCTCTCTCACTTTGCATTTTTCAACATAAACTAGGAAATCTTGCACTAGTTTGTTTGGTTTGTTGCTAAACCCTCTCATAGGACTAGAGAGATCGCTTCTATCCGCAGAAGGGATTTATCTTCAAAACATGTGATGCTTCATGTGTTTTACCAATTAGCTAATGATTCAATCATATATTACTCATGCATCATAGATTTGAGAGTTACCCAGTTGAGATTGGAGTTCAAGGGAGGTGTACTATCAGTTGTATAATTACCTGAATTATACATATTGTGCATGTAGTTAGAGGATGATCCTAAAGGAATTTTTCAATCCAATGGAGGAAAAATACTATTAAACAAGGGCCTAATTCCTCATTGAACAATCCAAGGAAGTAGGATCTTGGAAGGAAATAAATTAGCTAAGTGTTGGCCAAAGTCAACCTAGGAAGTAGTGAGACAGATAGATATAGTGTAGAGGTTTCTCGGGCTTGAGAAAAGCATTGTAATCTTCTTATATTTTATGACTAATGAAATATATATATATATATATATATATATATATATATATATATTATATATATATATATATATATATAACAACAGTTTTTAGTGGTGGCCTTTTGCCAGGAAATCATTTATGTGTTGATTGAATTCTTTCTCTTGTATGCTTCATGATTTATGATCATTAATTTATTTCACTGATGAGTAGACTAGATTCAAGTCTATTGTTTTAGTAAATTTACAATTGTAGTTTTAATTGCAAGGAATTTCTACACTTTAGTGATATGATTTTTGGATAAAAAAAAAATATACTTAACCCATTCCCTTTCATTTTCCTAAAAAAAATTAGTGAACAATATTATAGTTTCATATTCATGAACCACATTAATTTTTTTATCTTATTTTAGGAATCTTGCCACATGACAAATAGCTAAGAAGGATGAACATCAAACTTGAAGTAATTTTTATTAAAATTTTGGTGAATATGGTTTAGATAATTGGGGACATCTTGAGCATCCAAATCAAGGTACATATCATGCCAATTCCAAGGGGCCATTTCCTATCCCATGAAATTTCCATAACCCACTAGTTTTGGAGTCACTAGGATGAATTCAAAGTCCTTAAGAGATACTTTCTTCACCCCAAAAAGCATCAAACTTTTTAATATCAATGAAGAATAAGGACTATGCTCTTTTAATTCTATCGCTAGATGATAAATTTGAACATTTACGTTGGGATGAGCTCATCCAATGAGACAGACTTAACTCGTACCTAACAATGGTGCCAAAAAAATTTACCTCATGAGGAAGTGTAGGTCAAGGGAAGAAATGAGATTGTCCACAACTGTTATCTTAGTGGTTTTTCTCATACTATTTTGTGGATGATATTACCCCAACAAGGGAGGATTTCCCAATTGGTTTTAGAGATTAACCCAATTGTTTCCTAGACTAACTAACCTCCTTGGAGCTTTCTAATTTAACAACCCAAAAATATTTTTAGTAAAGCAGGGATCTACGTGAAAATAAGGTATCAAGTTCAAAGAACCTTAGTATAAGTCTATAGAGTCATGTTAATTCTTTTAGATTCTCAAATAGATTCCCAAAACATGGTACCATTAATTAAAAAAATTATGTTATGAAATAGGGTTTCAGGTAAAGACACCTTTTAGCATGCAATGAAAATAATAATGAATAAATGATGATAGACAATAAAATATTAGAGGATACTAAATAGGAAATAAGAGAAAAGTTAAAATAATTTTTAATCAATGAAAATGATTGAAATTGTAACACCCTCCTCCCAGGCCTACCCAACGTAACCATGCCAACCGGGGTAAACATGAGACGAGAGGCTACTATGATCATATTCGACCTCCTATGTAACCTTAAGGAAGTGTAATTGAGGGAACATCACATACATTCATCCAAGCTCATCAACAAAACCCTCACGAGACAAGTCAGCCAATATGACAACTGGTCCTTGGGACCCACTATTGTTCTAGACCTCTTAGGCCATAGTCGCTCTCATGCTATGGGCAAGGGAGTGAACATAAACCTAAATTTTCTCTCATAGGCTTGCATTCCAGTGATTGTGCACCAATCTTGCTAGTTTTGTGCTAGCGACCCTAGGATTTAAGCCACTTTTTTAGGCCTAGAGCCCAGGCCACTACCCATAATGGAATGATAGATTGAAATCAACAAACATACAGGGAAACAATGAAGAAAAATAAATAAACTCAACAAGACCTTAACGAGACCCCTACTAGCCATGATAGGCATTTCGTCATACTTATCATTGACATGTAACATATAGGTGTAAACAACAGAATTAAGTGTAGGGATCTCATACTTATATGAGAATCACTATGGACCATTGTTCCCTCATTCCATTTGCTTCATTATCATCTATTAGGTCATAGACACATTATTCATTCATGTACAAGTAAAAACATGCTGAGAGACATACATGGATATTGTCATAAAATGTACATATAACCAGCATAATAGGAACATAAATATCATAAACATATCAGCCATCAAAATCCATATATACATCAATACATTTTCACATGAAAATCAAGGGAATTCATTTCTTATTAATGAATGCAATAAACCAACCAGAGATGGGACTACCATGTTCTAGCCAACCATAGAATGGCTCATCCAAATCTCTCTTCAGTCATTCACACCTGTGCCATATTCCAAACATGAATGTGGGATCTCATAGAACACATCAATCAAAAATCATGTAGGGCTTCCATAGGCCATCCACCTCAACCCATCAATAGTGATTCCACCTCACGGTGAGACATCACAAAACCATCATCAGATTGGTCTCAATCCAAGCCTTTGAGGGCTCTTAGATCATTTTTCTAACCAAGGTGTCTAGAACAAGTATCTCAACCCACAACTTATACAGGGATTCCAAAGTGTTTGTCCAACCAAGGCTTCCAGGTTCAATAATTCAACCTACCAAGTGCTTCTAGAGCATTTTTCTAACCAAGGCTTCTCGGACTAGTAACTCAACCCAAGATATTATAGGGCTTCCAGAGCATTTGCTCAACCAAGGCCTCTAGGACTACTAACTCAACCCAAGCTAAGGAAACATGAGAACCAACCAAAAAAAACAATGAAAGTAAACCCACGATCACCATGGCTATCTAGGAAATGGCAAGGCTAGGCAATCCATTATCGATGCAGGAAATACTTCATGTCAATGACAGATCACAACCAAGAAACCAAATGCATATGCCATGCATGCCAAAACTAGTGAAGAAATCATACATGCTAATTGGTACCTACAACCAAATCCGATGTAGTTGCTGATGTCAATGCCTTGTTTCACTTTCCTACTCTTCTTTTTCCTTCTTGCTTCAAAAATAAAAGTATGACACACCCTCCAAGAGTGCTCCAAGAAAACTCTAAGTATCCAAGAGTATGAGAGAGAGAGAATAACGAGAGAGAGCTCCAACACTAAATATACAAAAGGTTACCAACTGATCCTCGTAAGCCCTTTTATGGATGAGGCCTCTATTTTCTTCATTTTCCTCCTCACATGCAACTTGTGACCTTTCACCTCCTTTTTCTCCAAATTTCCATTAGTTTCATAAGCAAATGTGCCAAAAATGTATTTTTCCTTTTAATGCCTTAGTCATTTCCTTTGCTAATTTCCTTAGCCATAAACAACCAAATGAACACCCCCTAGAATGTCTTTCCCAACACTTAGTTTGGAATAAGTGTCCCATTGACTGTGGTTATTTCTTTTAAACTTTATTACATGGAATATTCACCAAGGTTGTTATAGAACCCTCCCCCTTGGGGGACACCATCCTCGGTGTTCAATTACATATATATCTCAGCAACCTGCTGAAGAAAACATACTGCTCATGGATATTTGTAACAAAGATCGATGCAATATTTACAATGAAATATCTGATCAAGATAACAACATCATGACAACATGACAACATACTGCATAGTGGAGCTTTATAACACAACTCATTATGGTATTTGCAATGACTATCCTGATGAGTTCCAACTCATATGTCATCAGAACATCGTGATAACATAAACAAATTATAGCATAATAACATGATAACATAACCATAATGATATGACACCCATACCACATAGTGGACCTTTTTAACATAGCTCGTTATCGTATTTACATCCATACATGGGTGTACATATAACAACATAAAAAATATATATACCAAAACATATGCCAAATCATATACCAAAACGTATATCAAACATATACTAGTCATCATATCTAAGCACATATCAAAACATCATATAGCATTTATCAAACCACGATAAGAAAATACCAAACCACCATAATCAAATACCAACCCCATAAGAAAATATCAAACCACTATAAGAAAATAGAAAACCACCATAAGGAAATACCAAACCACCATGTCAAGCTGGTTTTCCTCAACCGACAAACAAGGAAGGAAACATAATCTGCATTTGGTCCACCATCTTCCATGTATCTTCATCGGGACCAAAGTGCTTCCATTATAGTTTAACTTGATCGGTTACTCGGTTCCAGAGCACGAGCACCTTTTTCTAAAATATACACTGAGGCTCCATTTGGTTCCACCTATAATACAAACCAGTCAATCACATGATCAACATCCTTGACATACTTCTTAAGAAAAGATACATGGAAAACATCATGGATTTTAACTGTCTAAGGAAATGAAATTCAATAGGCTACTGGACCAATCCTCTCAATGATGTTGAAGGGTCAACAAAACCATGGTTCTAGCTTGGCACATGATCCAATCTGTAAGGAGCTCATCTTCAGTTTGATGTGCAAGTACACATGTTCCCCAACCTGGAACTCATTGAACAACCTTTTCCTATCTACATAACTCTTCTCCCTATCTTATGTTGCCTTTACATTCTTCTTGATCACCTGCACCTCCTATTTTGTGTCTCTCAACATATCTGGTCCAATCAAGACCCTGCTAACCAGATCACTCCAACTAATAGGAGTGTTACAACTCCACCCATACAATGCCTCAAAAGGACTCATACTCAATGACTCATGATAATCGTTGTTGTATGCAAACTCAACCAAAGTGAGATACTCTTCCCACTTCCATTATTGATGCGTCACATGTATCCTCAACATATCATCCAATATCTTGCTGACCCTCTTTGTCTGTCTATCTATCTGGGGATGGTAAGTTGTGCTGAAGGCCAACTCTGTGCCCAAACCTACAAATAACTCCTTCCAAAACTTGGAAGTGAACTTCGCATCCCTGTCTGACACAATATTATTCATAACACCATGTATTCTAACCACATCTCTGATGAACACCTAGTCTACATCACTCGCTGAGAATGTAGACTTCACCGGAATGAAGTGTGCAACCTTTGTTAACCTATCCACAATGACCATGATGGAATCATGATGCTTCACTATCTTCAACAACCCTATGATGAAATCCATGGAAATAACCTCCCATTTCCATTTGGCAATTGTGATTGGCTGTAGCAGTCCACCTAGATGTTTACACTTTGCTTTCATTTGTTGACAGTGGAAACACCTCACCACAAACTCTGCTACATCCCTCTTCAAATTCGGCCAATAATAATATCTCTTTGTTGTTGTCAGTATCTTCTGATAACCTGGGTGACTTGAAAATGGTTTCTCATGAAACCCCCTTGAGATCACCTTCTTGTGCTCACTATTATCTGGTACATATATCTTGTCTTAGAACCTAACCAATCCATCCATTGTAAGATGATAACCTATTCCCTATGCACTTGCACCTATACCTATACCACTACATGTACCTATACATGTACCTGTACTATCATCCTACTGTAACCTGTGCACAATCTCCATATATCTAACATCTTCTTGACCTTACTACAAGATCCTATCCTACAAGTCTGCCCCATAGGGGCTCATAACTACCAAGTAGTGTACCTATACTAGTCTACTGAGAGCATATACCACCCTGTTCTCTTCACCTTTGATGTACCTAATCTCAAAATCAAACTCATTGATTGTGGCTAACCAACTAGCCTGCCTGGCATTCAAATTCGGCTGGTCAAACAAATACACCAACCCAATATGATCACTCATAAGCATAAACCACTTGCCAAGAAGATAATGCCTCCACATCTTTAGTGCATGTATAATCACTACTAAGTCAAGATGATGTGTCAGGTAGTTCTGCTTGTGCTCATTTAGTTTCCGGGACTCATAACATACTACTTATCTATCCTGTATAAGGACTCCACCAATCTCTCTCTTCCAAGCATCTATGCATACCATAAATTCCTTGTTCGAATCTGCAATCTGTAGTACTGGTGCATGTGTCAACAATTTCTTAAGTTTCTTAAAGCTAGCCTCACACTCCTCATTACATTCAAAATTCTTACCTTTCCTCTGTAAGGCTTTAATAGGATAAGCAATTTGCGAGAATTTCTTGCTAAACCTCTTGTAATACTCTATCAGACCCATGAAGTATCTCACCTCATTCACACTTGTAGGAGCTACCTAGTCCATGATGGCCCTTATCTTCTCTGGATCTACTACAATGCCTTCCTTGGAGACAACGTGTCCCAAGTAGTGCACCTCAGTATGAAAGAAACTACACTTTCTAAGCTTAGCATACAACTGATGCTCTCTTAACAACCTCAACATTTCTTCTAAATTCTCAACATGCTCTTCCTCATTTTTAGAATATGCCAGTCTTTATCAATGAACACAATACCAAACTTATCCAAATATGGATGCAACACACTATTCATCAAACACATGAATGTAAGTGGAGCATTACTTAAGCGAAATGGAACAACAACAAACTCATAATGCCCATACCTAGTCCTGAATGCAGTCTTGTAAATTTCCTCCTCTTTGATGCGTACCTAATGATATTTGGATCTCAAGTGAATCTTCGAGAACATTGTTTCTCCCTTCAGTGATTGAACAAGTCATAAATCCTTGGCAAAGGTTACTTGTTCTTGATAGTTACTTTGTTCAACTACCTGTTATCAATTCATAATATGAGTGTACCATGTTTCTTCCTCACAAACAAGATCGGTGCGACCCAAGGTGATACACTTGGCCTAATGTATCCCTTGTCCAACATTTCCTTCAATTGCAATTTTAACTCAACCAACTCAGGCATGCTCATCTTGTCAGGTGCTTTCGATGTTGGAGTTTCCCCTGGCAATAAGTTAATATAAAAATATACCTCTCTGTGAGGTGGAAACTTTGTAATGTCCCCATGAAACACATCTTGAAACTGCTGCAAAACTAGGTACTTTTTCAACACATCTGCATCCTCGGCCTTCTAACCCTTATCACCAGAAATGTGTACTGCAAATAGCTTGCACCCCTTCCTTCGGCTATGCTTTTCTTTCATAGTTGTCACCATCCTAAGTACTGTGGCTTTCTTCTTACCCTATAAGACTCTTGGTTCTCCATTCGCATCAACACACTCAATAAATTTATCATAGTATTCTACCTTTCTTCTATGTAGATACAACCAATCCATGCCCAATAACATATTGTATGAACCCAAATTGTAATACATTTAAATGTGCTACTTTATGCATACCATTTAAGTCAAATACACAAGCTCTTACCTAATGATGCACTCGCTTCTTTGTACCTGTATCCAACTGCACTAACCAAGATGCTGCATGCAACTCCTTATTAAAACCACACTTATCGACCAACACAGGACTAACATAGCTATAGTTAGATCTAGGTTCAATCAAAATATAAATAATTTGATCATAAATCTTACCATCCATCTCAATGATATATTCATTGTGTTCTTCTTGCCTGTTTTCCACAGCTGGATAGATACGAGGAATACTTTGGCCTACATCTCCAATAGTCTGTGCATCCTATGCACGGTATATCTCAGTTCTACCACTTTGATTCCATGGACAATATTTCATGCAATGATCTTTGCCACAACGCTATATAGGCTTCTAGCCTCCATACTTATTCTTTTCTTCAGATCAATGTCCCTATCCTCTATCTAATTCATTGAACCTCTTAGGTGGTGCAACATTCTCCTTGTTATTTGTACCCTAGGGCCTCTCTCTCTTTTTATCCCATTTTCCTTTGTTCTTTACATTACCTCTCCAACTTAGCTTAGTTTCAATGTTGCGCTTTGATTGTTCATAACAATGATTTAGCTTTCTAATGGCCTCCTCCAATGATCTAGGCTCATCGAATTCAATCCTATCCTTGAATGCAACCAGTAGTCCACTAATGAGTATCAGAATCTTAGCCTTCTCCTCCTTGAGCTAAGGCACATACCTCAATAGTTCTAAGAACTTACTAGTGTACTCATCATCTATCATGGATCCCATATTTAGTTCATAGAATTAGTTTTCCCTGTCATCAAAGTATCTTTCTAAAAGACACTTTTTCTTGAATAACTGCTCAAATTCACTCCAAGTCAAATATTCCTCCTTTATGTCCCTGATATTCTTCACATCTTCCCACCAGATGTCTACTTTACCTTTAAGATTGAAAGTAGCCACTCTAGCTTTAATGTTCTCTGAGTAGTCATGCAACTTGAAGAACTTCTTCATACAGAGTAACCAAGCCTCTGCATCATGTGATCTCTTTACCTATCCATCAAAAGTAGATGGATTTTATTTCTTAAAATCATCCAACAAGTATCCCATATCACTCCTCCTGTAAGGATGATAACGATGATGATCATAGTGTTTATTTGAATCAGAGCTAGAGTTATACATGTGTCTATCCCTTCTTCTCTCCGGAGTTTCAAACAATGTTTCATCCCAGATTGTGTCCTCTCTATCTGTTCAGTGCCCACCATGTGATCTACTGCCATATGCCCGATTATTTTTTTCCTCCTGCTCATGATTGATTCGAAGTGGTCCTTGTCGCTACAAATCTAACAAGCTCTAGAGTATCACTGCATTTACCTCTACTATATTTTTTGTGTCTATATGATTCTGCCATAATCTACCTTACAACTCCTTATCTCTTCCTTTAAACTTCTCAATGCTATTGCCAAATCGGAAGAGTTCCAAACACCATACTACTCTTTGGATTTGTAGGGAGAGTCTCCATAGTCAACCATCTTGCTAGCCATTTGATATTTCTTTCTACAAGGCATAATATGTGAGATAAACCAAATTAAAATAAATCAATGTACTTTAGCATAGATTTGGGAGGATACCTTGTCTGCAAGATCACCAAATCAGTGTTATACACGTATAACATAGTCATAACATTATTGACATACGCAAGTAAATGTATCAACTCATAAACATCACTCTGATTATGTTCCAACCATTAATGCAAGGCCATATCAATAATGCATGATATGACTTCATGCATGACAACAATCATCACTCCATTGTACACATTTCCCCATGCAACCAATTGTATGCATAAGCAATGACAAATCAACTACACCTATGCATAAATGCATGTAGTCGAACATAAGCGATAAAATCTTGTAATCAACCTACAAGACTCATACATGTAATCCAAATATTAAAAAATGTAACCTAACATATAATGATGTAAGTAGGCACCATAAAATCAACATGTAAGCAACATATAATCCATATGTAACCAGTCACATGCTCATGACAATTACTCTTCATGAAATCGACATCAAATTTTCCATGATAACCATACTATAACCCTAATCAATCATCAAGAAAATGTATATAAGTGTAAGAGACACATGAAATTGACAAGCATACATGACCAACACATTCAACCTATCTCGTTCGAGAGTTGAACCATGCCCTAATACCACTCTGTAACACCCTCCTCCCAGGTATACCCAAATTCACCATGCCAATCGGGGTAAACATGAGACGAGAGGCTACTATGATTAGATTCTACCTCCTATGTGACCATAAGGAAATGGAATCAATGAAACATCACATACAGTTATCCAACCTCATCAACAGAACCCTCAGGAGACAAGTCAGCCACTGCGATAGCCTGTACCTAGGTCCCACTGATGTTTTGAATCTCTTAGGCCATAGTCACTCTCATGCTATGGGAAAGAGAAACCCAAATTTGCTCTCATAGGCCTGCATGCCAGCGACCGTTGACCAATCTTGTCAGTTCTGTGCTAGAAAGCCTGGGATTTAAGGAATTTTTCAGGCCCAGAGCCCAAGCCACTACCTAAAATGGAATGATTTCTTGAAATCAAGAAAAGTACAGGGAAATAATGAAGCGAAAGAAATAAACTCAACAAGACCTTAACTAGGCCCCTACTAGCCATGACATACATTTTGTCAAACATATCATCGACATGTAACTTACATGTGTAAACAACAAAATTAAGTGTAGGGATCTCATACTTACTTGAGAATCATTGTGAACCATTGTTCCCTCATGCCATTTGTTGCATTATCACTATTACGTCATAGACATATTATCCATTCATGTACAAGTAAAAACATGCTGAGAGTCATACATAACTAATGTCACAAAATGTACATATAACCAACATAACAGGAACAAAAATATCATAAACATATCAGCCATAAAAATCCATATACATATCAATAAATTTTAACATGAAAATCAAGGAAATGAATTTCTCATTAATGAATGCAATAAACTAATTGGAGATGGGACTACCACATTCCACCCGACCATAAAATGGCTGAGCCAAATATCTCTTCTGTCATTCACCCTCGTGCCATATTCCAAGCATGAATGTGGGTTCTCATAGAACACATCAATCAAACCTCATCCAGGGCTTCCAGAGGGCATCCACCTCAACCCGTCAATAGTGATTCCACGTCATGGTCATACAACAAAAAACCATCATCAGATTGGTCTACATCCAAGTCTTTGAGGGCTTCCAGAGTGTTTTTCCAACCAAGGCTTCTAGAACTAGTAACTAAACCCACAACTTTCATAGGGCGTTTTGTCCAACCAAGGCTTCTAGGACTAGTAACTCAACCCATCAAGGGCTTCCAGAGTGTTTGTCTAACCAAGGCTTTCAGGATTAGTAACTCAACCCAAGTTGTTACAAGGCTTCCAGAGCATTTGTTCAACTAGAGCTTCCAGGACTAATAACTCAACCCAAGCTAAGGAAACTTGAGAACCAACTAAAAAAAATAATGAAAGTCCAGGAAATGGAAGGCTAGGCAATATGCTATCGATCTAACAATCCTCCATGTCAATAATAGATCACAACCAAGAAACCACATGCATATGCCATGCATTACAAAAATAGTGAAGAAATCATACATGAAACTTGGTACCTGCAAGCAAATCTGATTTAGTTGTTGATGTTGATGCCTTCTTGCTTTTTCTTACTCTTCATTTTCCTTCTTGTTCCAAGAATCCAGGTATGCCACACCCTCTGAGAGTGCTCCAAGAAAACTCTAAGTATCCAAGAGTATGAGAGAGAGAGAGAATAATGAGAGAGAGATCCAACGTTGAACTAACAAAAGGTTACCAACTGATCCTTAGAAGCCTTTTTATGGATGAGGCCTATATTTTCTTCATTTTCCATTATTTTCCTTCATTTTTCTCCTCACATGCAACTTGTGACCTTTCACGTCCTTTTTATCATAATTTCCATTATTTTCATAAATAAATGTGCCAAAATGTCTTTCTTCCTTTTAATGCCTTAGCCATTGCCTTGCCAATTTCCTTAGTCATAACCCTGATTATTGTTTTTAACTTTTATTACATGGAATTTTTTACCAACTGATCCTTAGAAGCCTCTTTATGGATGAGGCCTCTATTTTCTTCATTTTCCATTATTTTCCTTGATTTTCCTCCTCACATGCAACTTGTGACCTTTCACCTCCTTTTTATCCTAATTTCCATTATTTTCATAAATAAATGTGCTAAAAATATCTTTTTTTTCTTTTATTGCCTTAGTCATTTTTCCTTAGCCATAAACAACAAAATGAACGCCCCTAGGAGATCTTGTCCCATCAAGCATGATTACTGTTTTTAACTTTTACATGGAATTTTCTGTCCAATCGAACGCCCCTAGGATATCTTGTCCCATCAAGCATGATTATTGTTTTTAACTTTTACATGGAATTTTCTGTCCCATCGAGCATGATCATTGTTTTCAACTTTTATTACATGGAATTTTCACTTGGAATAAGTGTCCATATGATTATTGTTTTTATCTTTTATTACATGGAATTTTCACGAGGGCTCTTACAAAAATAGCTAAGAAAATCATAGATGTTATCCTTAGAAATATGACTGAAAATAGCAAATAAATGATATTTTCCCTTTATCAAACCCTAACTCTAGGACTATGAAGTAAAAGGTATTTTATCCTATTTAATGCATATTTTTTTGAACCATAACCTTAGTTTACCATGAAAAAGAATAAAGATGTAAAAAATTCAAAAATTGACACACAAGGAATAGTGCCCCTAATCAATTGGCCATATGGAGTCAAAAGGAGTCTAAAGGGAGAGGTCAAAGGTGGAAAATCATGAACGGAGAGATAAATAAAAAGAAAAGCCTCTTAATCTAGCCCATATGGAGTCAAAAGGAGTCAAAAGGGAGAGGTCAATGGTGGAAAATCATGAATGGAGAGATAAATAAAAAGAAAAGCCTCTTAATGTAGCCCTAGAAACATTCATAAAGAAGATAATTAAATTCGAGGAATGCAAGTTTCGTTGATGGATACTTGTTGACAAATATTTCAAAAGGGAGATTTTAGAGTCATAAAAGATACAACCTATCATGGAAACTTCATAAACCCTAAATATTTTCAAAATGGAATAAAAAAATGATAATAAATTATCACCATTAACCATAGCATAATTTTATCAATCCAAAGAAAGTCCATCCATGCAATTTTTCCTTCCACAATAAAATTCTCTAGCAAGTAATTTATTGCGTCCACGAGAGAAAAGGAAGCTATTGTGCACTTTTTCAAAAGAGAAATAATGATTGTGTTTACCATCTATTTATATGAGGGTAACCAACTCTATTTGGGGTAAATTTACACTAAAATCCCCAAAAATAATATTTTAAGAGTTTATATTTTAAGTAGCTCATAATCCCACCTAAAAGATAGTTTTGTCAACTATAGACCATAGCAATTAACCTTTTTTTACCTCAAGTGTAGGTAAAAAGCCCTCCAAGTGAGATGTTATCGTCTAGTGTATATTTCAATCAACAAGGTGAAAAATATGATTCACATGAATGCTCCGCACTCAAAGGCATCTCTTCACCATCAAGGTCCTCACTCAAAGGCATCTCTTCATCATCAAGGTCCTCACTCAAAGTCATCGACAAGGTGTCCAATGGTCAAGAAAGCCCTTTTCAAAAATATATCTCCAACAAACAATAACACTTAACCTTTTTTACTACAATTGTAAGTAAAAAGGCCTCCAAGGGAGATGTTATTGTCTAGTGTATATTTCAATCAACAAGGTGAAGAATATGATTCACATCAATGCTCCTCACTCAAAGGCATCTTTTCATCATCAATGTCCTCACTCAATGTCATCTCCTCATCAACAAGGTGTCCAATGGTCAAGAGAAGCCCTTTCCATAAAGATATCTCCAACAAACAAGCCATCACTATAGGCATCATAATGGCGATGTCATAAGGTTAACATGGGATCATCATCAAGAAATGCGAGCCATCCCTTCTAAAGAGATTTCAAGTCACCATCATCCATAAACTAGTCCAAAACAAGGAAAACATCCATAAGAAGGTTCAATACCAACTCAAGGGCATCCTATGGTCATTAGGGTAGATCATTTTTCTTTGAAATTCCTTAGCCTCTTTGGGAAGTGTTTTAGGCTCTAGAGCGATCAGAGAAGGTCATCATCAATGATGGATCAACCCCAAGGTCAACACTCTTCTCTAAGTGTTTATCATGCTCGAATGCCCTAAAGTGGTCATCAAGTGGGGTTGGGCATCATCTCTAAAGTGCTAGAGAAGTATCAATCAATTTCAAGGGATAACTACTATACTGAGAAGACAACATTTGAAACATGTCTTGAAAATCAAGTGAGGTCATCATCATATGTAAGGAAACCATACAAGTATCATAGTGGACCATATTTAACCCAAAACAAGAGTACTTCACACAAATATCATCTTCAAATGTATTTGTCACTTAGGGTTTGTAAACAATTTACCATGCTTAGGTATGAGAGGGTTATCCATGGATCCCATTAGGTACTTCTATCCTTAAGGGGAGGAACAACTCATAGGCTGACCTATTAATTCATAAGTGCAAGTGAATAATGGTATGATGGGTGCTTACTTCATGGAGGATGCCACCATCTATGTATGAGCTATGAAATACCATCATTCTTGAGCATTATAATGTGTAAAGGAAGCAATAATGGGATTTGAGTTACCCATTACTTTCCCTAACTTTCCCACCTCTATTGTGAATCTTTTTCTTTGATGATTTTATGTTTATTGTGTTCCTAGAAGGTTGATTTATGCATTTATTAACTTTTAATTTGAAGAAATTTATCATTCATCATGGTTGGGATACCAAATTTTAACTTTTAATTTGAAGAAATTTATCATCAATCATTGTTGGGATACCAAATTTCATTTGATTTTGTTAGTGAGGGATGTTGATGTAGAGGTAGGTGGAGCTCAAGTTAGGCTTTTTTTCGCACTTTCTTTAATCCAAGCCAATATTTTGCATGTTTATATTTATTATGGCCCCATACTTATGAACGATGAATCAAGGAAACCATTACTAGTGAAAGTTAACATTCAACCTAAAGATTGGGACATGAAAGTAGGGGAAGATGGAAAGTGATAAGTATGGAAAACCATGGGCATGCAACATCAATAAGTGCCTCCCATGAAAAATGGAGATAAAGGTCTCAAGGAATGTCACAATAGGGTGTGGGTGTGACGATAGCCACTAAGGTGAAACATGGGAACAATAATATAATTGAAAGTTGTGAATTATCTAAGTCTACTTGTGATTCATGCTAATATGCTTTGATTAAAAACATAGTTATTGTACCTCATGAGTAAATTCATTTGATAATTAAACTATATGTTGTAGATCACATAGGGATGTTAGCTGATAAGCTAAACATAAAGGGAGAATAATTTTCTCCTAGGGGTCACCCACTTAAGTGGGTAAAAATTCCCAATCCTTGAAGCCAAGACTCTAGGATAGGAAATTGAAACACATATAGTGAAAAGGGGAAAAATGGCTAGATGAAATAAGTCTTCATCTCATCTAAAACAAAGAAACATAGTGGAAAAAGAACACATGAAGGAATAAATCCTTGGATGTTAGATCACATAGGGATGTTGGTAAGCTAAACATAAAGGGAGAATAATTTTCTCCTAGGGGTCACTCACTTAAGTGGGTAAAAATTCCCAATCCTTGAAGCCAAAACTCTAGGATAAGAAATTGAAACACATATAGTGAAAAGGGAAAATGGCTAAATGAAATAAATCTTCATCTCATCGAAAACAAAGAAACATAATGGAAAAAGAACACATGAAGGAATAAATCCTTGGATAAGAAAATATACAGTAAAACAACTAACTTCCAATATTTTCTTTCATTCATATAGAGAAAATAATAATATTTTCGCGTTAAAATGATAATTTATAAAAAAAATTAAAATGTTTTATATAATTTATTGTAACATGATTATTAAAAAATATCATATCTATTATATTTATCTTCTTTTCTTTCCCTTTTTAGTTTCCTTCACTAGCACTTTGTTATTAACAGGTACCTGTACACGACCTTGAATTTGGATGAACCTTATGATTATCACACTGGTAGACTGGGACCAGATGAGGATTGGGTTCGAGTGAGATTGGGAAGGTACTTGCATGCATGAGTTTATTTATTTATTTCATCTCACTTACAATTGGATGTGATATAAAAATGTTGAGCTTATCATCTTTTGTCTACAGGCCAGGAAGCTCCACAAGTGTTTTCTTTCCAAACTATCTCTTGAGTCCGGGTGCCACACCACCTGATGAAGTAGATATTTTCATTTCCACTAACAAGAAAAAACTTTTTCATGAGCGTATGTCTTCCTTCATAGTGTTAGAGACCGGAGGACCACATTGTCAAATCTTTGAAATATGTGAGATGCACATTATTTTAAAGCAGCCTGGATTTCCCTTGATGATTTTCGACGCAAGGATTTCAGAAACCGGAACTGTATCTGTTTCAGCTGTAAGTGATATGGTTGATGGGCTTGAGTCTGACCATCGTCCTATAATTCTATGTAAAACACAGAGATTTATAACTTTCTCAAAAAGCATAGATTACTTGGGAATGTTTGATATTTATGGAGCAACATCAAGGATCTTTGATCATAATGACGCACGGATTTGGAGTGGTGAATCTTCAGAAACTGCAGAAATGAACAATGCATACATTACATGTGATGAAGATATTATGATTTCAGCATGTCCAGATCCTGAAATTGAAGATTATGAAGGTAAGCATGGGCTCTTCCAATAACTCATACCCATTTTTCCATTAACATTATCAGTCCTTCGTTCACTAAAAATTATTCACTAAATATATTTGCTTGCAGAAGTACATAACAACATCATCAACATCAGTAGTATTGATACTGCAAAGTGCTTGGAGAGAATATCTTGGGTTAGTCCTTCCATGGTTATACAGCCTGAAATGAGTAAAGAAGAACTTAATGGAATAGCTGCATTAACGTATGATGAAATTACTCATCATATTTTTGTTGGCAATGTCCAAGGAAATGTATTTGTGTTGAGTAATGGCGAAGATTGATAGGCATTATATTGAAAATGCAATTTTATTTATTATGTATTTTTTCTTTCCTTAGAATGAATATATTCTCTAAGTTACATTATGGGGTTCTAATTTTTAAGGGAGGAGAGTAGGTAGAAATAATCCTTTTTTTTTAATGTGCAATGACGGTTGGTAATGTATTTGTATTATTAATTATTGCTATATTGGAAATACAATTCTGTATTTGAAAATACAATTCTATATATATAGACAAATTATTAATTTTAATAATGCTTTAATGGCTTAATTTCTTGCTAATCAAGAATAAGTCAATGAGTCGTTTATATGGTTACTTCTTTCAAATACATAAGATTATTATTTTAGAATGGTAGTAATGTTTAACAAATCTGGTTTCATCAAGAAAACATTAAAAAAATAGTAATTTTTAGGATTAATGAAAAATTTAATTATGATAAAATAGATAACATAGTTTAAAAAAAAAGAAGTAAATATAAATATAAGTCTCCAAAATATTAGTTAACAAGAAATAATCACAATCCTAATTTAGGTCTAACTATTAAATCCACATGGATGGTCATGATAGTCTTCTCATATTATCTTCTTTGTGTTACAATCCTAATTTAGGTCTAACTATTAAATCCACATGGATGGTAATGATAGTCTTCTCATATTATCTTCTTTGTGTTAGATTAAAAGTTGATGGAAGCTAAGAAATATGGTTACATAGGCTAACAAATCTAGAACCGTGATAATAGAGATGGTCAATTCCAAGTAATTCATTTTAAGGATAGAGGTCTCTTACTCTATAATGTGGGGCATTTATATAATCCAATAATCCAATGCATTTGTCAAGATACAAGTCACCTCTTTTGCATTTTCCCTAAATTGTGTGCTCAACTTCTCAATGGTGTGAAGATAGAAATGATATAAGCTGAAATAACACAAATATACTATGAAAAACAAAAAAATAGAATGAAATTGTAACTACACCAATAAATAATAATGAAACATATGGGAAGGAATACCTAGCTAGAATGATGTTGACTTATCTCTAAGTGATGTGTAACCAATGCTTATTTGAAAAAGTCCTATAGAAAGATATCAAAATTGTAATTTATAGATGTAGATAAAATTGTAAGAGCTAAAAACCCAACAAAATTATAGTAAGAAAAAAAAGAAACTCTAATCTTCAAGAACGGTAAGCCAAAATTAGTGTTAAGAAAGAATGCTAAGTTGGACAATATAAGATGTCTTATCAAGATTGAAATTTTAGCTACCCATTTTTTGTTTTAGGTATTTCTTAGGTTTCTTGAAAGAAAAATAAATAATTAAGTTGACCTAGTAGGATTCTTCACATTTGGGTGAAAAATGCATGGGAAAACCATGAAAAAGTTGTTAAATTGTTAAAAGTTGGTCACCTATATCCAAATTGTAGTGATATTTTTGTCTAACAAAAGTAAACATTTTTATTATTTTCTTTCACGTGGATTCTTCACATTTAGGTAAAAAATGCATGGCAAAACCATGAAAAAGTCATTAAATTGTTAAAGGTTTCACCTACATCCCAATTTCTAGTGATAATTTTGTCTAACAAAACTAAAGATTTTGATTATTTTCTTTCATGTTCACATTTGGGTGAAAAATGCATGGGAAAACCATGAAAAAGTTGTTAAATTGTTAAAAGATGGTCACCTATATCCCAATTGTAGTGATATTTTTGTCTAACAAAAGTAAACATTTTTATTATTTTCTTTCATGTGGATTCTTCACATTTAGGTAAAAAATGCATGGCAAAACCATGAAAAAGTCATTAAATTGTTAAAGGTTTCACCTACAACCCAATTGTTAGTGATAATTTTGTCTAACAAAACTAAACATTTTGATTATTTTCTTTCATGTGATGCCTTAGCAGGGTGAAATTATCTCCTAGAGGGGGGAAGGGTAAAGTCCTACTTCCCTAAATGGATACATAAGTACACAATATGAATGGGATTTATAACAATGCATTAATGCATTCATCCCTCACCTACTGCATAATGATTACTTCAAAATGTAACTACCCAAAATTTTCCATGCTATCTACGAGAGCATTACGTTCTTGCTTTATATGATTGAAAGAGATTTCCCAACAAAACTAGATGTATGGGAATTTTGTTTTTCTATTCTCACAACTCAAGGAGAAGGTGACACTATATTTCATATCAAACAATGAATAATTAATGATTATTGTAAAGTTTGATGTTCTCATGCTTATTTGTTTGATGTCTTGGTAACCTTTTATTGCATTAAATTTTTTATTCTTGGCATTCTTAAGGTCATATGCATAAGCTACCTCCTTATTTTGTTGAGATCAACGATGATCACTAAACCAAGTGCAAACAATATTACAATGTTTATATTCACTTAAAAAAAACAATACATTTTGAATTACAAATAAAACATAATCAGATTATTATGTAAACTTGTTATTTTCTAACTAGACTTAGTAAAACAACAAAATGATAAGGAAAATCAAATAATTTCACTATTAAATTTTTAGACATCAATTTTTATTATAAATTTCACCTATTGAATCTATTGGATTGTGGTCTTAAGATAGCTAGAGTTAGTTTTTCTAAAGATGAACTAGGTTCAAATTTAGGCTTACTCCAATGCGTCCATGGTGGAAAAGTGATTGTAACTTTTGTTACTGCATAACAACAAATATCATAGTCCCCTTGTATGTAACCACCTTCATGTTGATTTCTTGGTCTCTGTGCCCATAATAATAATGTTTGGGATAATGTCTAGGGTTCTATTTTCATTATTGTAATCCTTTAGGGATTATCAAACATAACTCTACCTACAAAATTTAGAGATACCCATATAGGTAGATTGTGGAATGGTTTTCATTTATAGATGTAATCATCTCTAACCTATGGAGAGAAATCAAGGAATTAATCCTTGTTATTTGGATTTTTAAAACTAATATCAAACATAACTCTACCTACAAAATTTAGAGATACCCATATAGGTAGATTGTGGAATGGTTTTCATTTATAGATGTAATCATCTCTAACCTATGGAGAGAAATCAAGGAATTAATCCTTGTTATTTGGATTTTTAAAACTAAGATATCACGTAAGTCTACCTACAAAATTTAGAGATACCCATATAGGTAGATTGTGGAATGGTTTTCATTTATAGATGTAATCATATCTAACCTATGGAGAGAAATCAAGGAATTAATCCTTGTTATTTGGATTTTTAAAACTAAGATATCACATAGAATTCCTCGGTCTTTATTAATTTTTATGACATAGTAAGAGAAATCTTCAAGCAATTATACGGTCTTGAAAAATAATATTAATTGTATAACAACTTCCATGAATCTAAAGATAACACATATGAAGTTATTTGAAAGTTTTGAATATATTTAGATTCATTTATATTAGATAAGGGTTTAAATAAATATGACATCATAGACCTTTGTTGGTGACTTCTCTAGTATGAATGGATGTGAAATTATTGGAGGATCTATAATATGAATATGACTACTACATATTTGGGTATTACACATGGTTCTCTACTTAAGCAATTGGAATGAATTTGAAGGCTACAAAAAATTAAAGTTGAATGAATCTAGATACAGGTAATTTGGATCTAACTACTATAGATTTGGTACGAAATGGGGTATTATAGATTTGGTTCTATTTTTAAATGGTTTCAACAAATACGAGGTAATGGATAAGAAGGTATTGAATACAAGCTTATATTTTTGAAGCAAGGTATAAGGAACCTAGTTTGAAATATTAAATAGAATGCCTATTAACACTTAAAGTGCCTCACTTCCTTAGTGTAATGAAAATTCAAGCAAGCAATGGTGTTCCTCTCCCCAAAGATTGAGCATAGAACCTCACTAGATTTATTTACCTTAAGTTTATTAAATATTTATCTTAGCTTTATTAAACCATTCCTTACATCAGTGATCATTATGAGTGAATTTTGTTGATATGTATTTCTCACTAAGTTGAAAGAAAGTATAGGTCATATTGGTACATTTTCTTAATTTGAATACTAATTAATAAAATATACTTACTATGAAAGGAAACTAATTTGAAAAATATTAAATGGAAGGCTTGTTTAGAGATTAAAGTTCCTCATTTTCTAGTTGTTCATAAGATTCACACCAAAATAGGAGTGTCCTCTCCCCAAAGATTATGCATCTAGTAACTCTCACACTGGATTCAATTAACTTGTATTTATTAAATCATTTATTAAAATATCCCTCACTTTGGTGGTCATTATGGGTCACTCAGTTTGTTTAGTTTTAATTTCTTACCGGTTTGAAAGAAATTTGGATAGGAATGAACCAAATCTTCTTACTTCCTAAACTTAATAATGGAGTATGTCTAAATATACATATTGAGTTATAATCCCTAGCAATCTAAAAATTGGCTTCTAAATATCTCACTTGCACATCCCCCACTTTTCCTAAAAGCTCAACTTGAAAGGGAGTTATCCATTAACCACTACTTTTGATTTACCCTAGATAAAAAAGTGGTGAAAATATTCCACTTAATAAGGGAGTATGCCTAAATATACATATTGAGTTCTAATGCCTAACAATCTAAAAATTGGATTCTAAATATCTCACTTTCACACCCCTACTTTTCCTAAAAACTCAAGTTCAAAGCGAGATATCCATTAACCACTACTTTTGCATTACCCTATATAAAAAGTGGTGAAAATTTGGCATCCCTTTCCTATTGAATTCTTTATATCCTAGTAATTAAGAGATTTCAAATCAATCTCATTATTTGATCTATTATACTTTTCTTTTGAACATAAAAGTATACATTATATCCACATTGAACTATTTAAAACATGAACTAAAGGATTGTTATAGCCCTTTTTCCCACCATATGTCAAGTATAGGAACCTAAGCTAAACCTTCCAAATTTGTTGGTATAGATGAATCCCTCTTCCTCCATGTTTCTGCTTTCTAACTAGCCCATCACTCCCATGGGCTTTCCATCCTCTCACACATCACTACATTGTAGTAGAACAACTTGCACTTTAGTATGAAACATTTCTTTTGGATGGGAGAAATGGAGATCAAAATTATAGAGTACTTTATTCCCAAGGAGTTCAACATGACCCACTGTTTTCTAAGTTAGTTGGGGGTTAATTGTTGGGGAAGCTTCCTAATTCTCACGGCCCTTGGTGTCAAGATAGTTCTAGGAAGAGCTTATATAGTGAGACCCTCTCAAGGGGAGATGGAGGTGATAAAGAGAATAACTAAATAATTCTTGTGAATTTTTGCTAGAAATTTATTCTCTTGCATGTGAGATGAGTGTGGTCTTCCAATTAGTTTAGGGAAGAGGTCTTCTAATTAGTTTAGGGAAGAGGAGTGCTAAGGATCAGAAATTGGTGAATCAAGTTATAATTATGTTGTACTATTCTTGTTAATGAATGGAAATTTGGAATTCACTTTCATAATTCACCTTATTTTATATCTGAATATGATCTGGTTATTATTATATATTTTGGTGGGGAGCATGGAGTGGGGTTTTCAGATTGAAGTAGGGTTTCCAGAAGCTCTAAAGTGTCTTCAAAATCCATCAACATGATGGATACACATGCATGTTCTGCTCATCCTCTCCTATGAGATGAATAATGTATTATTGCAATAGATCCAAGGTGTTTAATTGGATATCTCAAACACTATTTGGCTTACCTTGAGATTATATTAGTGGAGTAGTAAATCCATAACCTAGTTAATATAGATGGAGGATGAAGAGGAGAGGGATCATAAAATTAAGTGTTTGTAGATTTTGGAGATAAAAGAGGATGCCAAATTATTTCAAAGGTAAATTTGAATGTCAATCCATTTTTACCAAGGGGTCATTGGTTGATAGAACCTTAAGGGAAGGATGGTGATGATAGGTTTCTAAGAATATGGTAAAACTAATACATCTTGGGTTGAAATTCAACACTCTTAAATAGAAATCTCCCTCTCATCCAATAAACATTGATGACTAATGGTATAAAAAATGAAATGGAGGAAAGTATAATTTGACAATATTTTACCTAGATATATACATTTCTTTAACATTGCAACTTTTTCCCTATAATTGATGTGTAGTCAACTTCTTCAAACATTAGCCAAATAAGAGTTAAAAATTAAGCTTTCCAACTATAATTATTTCAAAGGTCAATTTGAATGTCAATCCATTTTTACCAAGGGGTCATTGGTTGATAGGACCTTAAGGGAAGGATGATGATGATAGGTTTCTAAGAATATGGTGAAACTAATGCATCTTGGGTTGAAATTCAACACTCTTAAATAGAAATCTCCCTCTCATCCAATAAACATTGAGGACTAATGGTATAAAAAATGAAATGGAGGAAAGTATAATTTGACAATATTTTATCTAGATATATACATTTCTTTAATATTGCAAATTTTTCCCTGTAATTGATGTGTAGTCAACTTCTTCAAACATTAGCCAAATAAGAGTTAAAAATTAAGCTTTCCAACTATAATTATTTCGAAGGTCAATTTGAATGTCAATCCATTTTTATAGGGGTCATTGGTTGATAGGACCTTAAGGGAAAGATTATGGTGATAGGTTTCTAAGAAATATGGTGAAACTAATACATCTTGGGTTGAAATTCAACACTCTTAAATAGAGATATCCTTCTCATCCAATAAACATTGAGGAATAATGGTATAAAAAATGCAATGGAGGAAAGTATAATTTGACAATATTTTATCTAGATATATACATTTATTTTATATTGCAACTTTTTCCCTTTAATTGACGTGTAGTCAAATTATTCAAACATTAGCCAAATAAGAGTTATAAATTAAGTTTTCCAACTATAATTGCTTAGGCAATGCTAAACTATATGTAGTATGTATGTTATGTGACTGTAGTGTTGTCTATTCTACATTAAATAGTTCACATAATTTATATTCATGAATTCTACATCAAATACATCACATAAGTTATATTCATGAAACATTAGTTTATCTTTCTCTTTTGGCTTCTATCATTTAGTTTTGAAGATGTTACAATGCAATGGTTAAAAAAAAAAACTACCATGGTATGTTTTCCTTGTCTTGTTGTAATTGTACTCTCATAACTAGCAACTTAGTATTGATGTTTGATTGCTAGCCTAAAGATGCGATTATACGTGTTTATTCCATTTTTTTCTTTCATAAACTCATATGTTATAAATATATGGAGGGAAATATTATATCTTATCTTAATTGAACACCTTAACTAATTAATTTCAAATGTTAACCATAAGACTTTTGATAAAATATTTAATTTTTTATATAGTTTAAAGAAAATTTGGTGCATTTTAGAGTAAGAAACATTTATCCCATAGAATTTGGTTGAATCATTTTAGAATAAAATGGAAATGGTTTAATTTCTTGAAAATTAGTTGATGAGAGAAATTTAGCCCCATAAATTTGCCTCAACTATATATGTAGTTGTTAGATAATGTTTCTCAACACTAATAAGGTTTGTTAGAGTTTATATTTATGCTCTTGTCCACAAGTTTATACTTTTAATAAATTAGTGCAATTATTATCTTTATTTTATTCATTGAATATTATTTACACCGTTATTATTGACAATATATACATCAAGCTTACGTGTGATAATTTAGTGCAACTATTTTCTTTTTTATTCACATGCCAATATTATTGACAATGTTGCTAAACTTGTGGTGGTCATTTTTCCTTTCTCTAAGAATAAAATAAACATTACTAAAGTGAATAAGCTCTAAGATGAAATTAATACTATTAGCATATTTCATTGTAAAGTTTTCGTATGACAAATAATAAACAAATCTAAATTGAAAGAATTCTTTATGTTATTTTATTTTTTCAATATTAAAATATTAATACATAATATAATATAATTCAATCTTCAATAACATTCTAAAGATCTGGAATAATAAAAGAGATGATTTAAAATAAAGAAGTTGAAGTTCAAAAAGAATTGACTAGAAAGGATTATGCACATTTCAAACTGTGGCTTATGAATAAATCAAAGAGTTTAAATAATTTGAAGAAATAAAAAATTTCCCCAATACACAAAAGTGCATGCTAAAGAATTCAAGTGAAAAAGAAAGACAACACACATAAGAATAACATTCTAAAGATCTGGAATAATAAAAGAGATGATTTAAAATAAAGAAGTTGAAGTTCAAAAAGAATTGACTAGAAAGGATTATGCACATTTCAAACTGTGGCTTATGAATAAATCAAAGAGTTTAAATAATTTGAAGAAATAAAAAATTTCCCCAATACACAAAAGTGCATGCTAAAGAATTCAAGTGAAAAAGAAAGACGACACACATAAGAAGGCTAAGCAGGGTACCTCCTAGTATAAGAGATATTTCCTCAGTGGGTGGAAAGAAAGTTAAAGGGCAGAGCCCATCTAAGTGAGGAAGTGCCAAGATGGAGACCTTTACTGTGGGTAGAAAATAACTAGTAAGGAAGGGATCTACCTTGGGGAATAGAACTTTCTAGCTCCGGGGTAAGGTATGACGCTTGTGAAGAGGTAGGTGAACCCTTTCGAACAATAGGAGTAAAGACTAACTATGAAAAACAAGGTGGGAACTAAGACCTAAAGAGAATGGATAATGGATTGCACACAACCTTCATTTGTATAGAAACATATAAGTATTCTTCTAATTAGAAAATATATCTAGAAGACTAAGAAAGTTATATAACTTAATTATATTATGAAATAATCATCTTCACAAAATGCACCTAGATAGAGTTATATTATCGTGAAATTGGTCATAAAATTAGTCATAAAAGATAATAAAAAATGTAAACACTAACTATGAAAAATAAGGTGGGAACTAAGACCTAAAGAGAATGGATAATGGATTGCACACAACCTTCATTTGTATAGAAACATATAAGTATTCTTCTAATTAGAAAATATATCTAGAAGACTAAGAAAGTTATATAACTTAATTATATTATGAAATAATCATCTTCACAAAATGCACCTAGATAGAGTTATATTATCATGAAATTGGTCATAAAATTAGTCATAAAAGATAATAAAAAACAAATCCAGAACTTTTGTTTTCTTAAGACATCAATACCTTCAAAGTTATGGAAATTATCGCATTTGTTAAAAATATTAATAGAAGTATAAAAAAATATAATGAAAATATTAACAAGGTTAAGTACTCTATAGATGATATGTAAGAACTAATTAAGCATGTTTTTGCAAACACTTCAACCTTTTTTTGCAAAAACTTCAAAGTTGTGGCACAATATAATATTATCAAAATAACTAAACCTATACCAATCTAATAAAATATCAAAAACAAAAACTATATAGAGAGAGATGTTGGGTAGATGTCATTGATATATAGTAGTTGTTGCACCTAAATTTCCATAAATTCCTACTTTAAATGCACCATAATGGTGTAAATGTTTAATGGGCTTTAACAAGAATGAAAAGAAGCACATGCTTCTAACAAAAAGGACTTTAATATGGGAATTAGTTAAATACTTTGAGAAGATATGACTCAATAATTTTGACTATACTTCTGAAAGGAGCACATTCCATTTTTCACAAGATGACAAAAAATAATCACATAAATACCTTAAAATAAAGAAATTATTATATGTTAAAGGAATTGATAGAAGTATAGAAAATAAAATAAAATAAGTAGGAAGGTTAAGTCTAGGATTCATATGAACTAATTATGTTGGAATTGATATCAACAATGATATACTAATGCAGTGGTTAGCATGGTACTAATATGTTTATCTAGATCTTTCATGTAGAGTAGTTTGTGAGTTTGGCATCACGAATAATGACCCTGATGTTGATGCAATATGTTTTGACAGTTGTTGATGTAGAATAAAGATAAAATTAAATATCCCTAAAAAATTTATTTATGACTGGATACAGCATTTAAGGATCATTTTGTGTTGCTAGGGTGGTTAATTCTGCAGGGACTGGTTTCCTCCATTAATTTGCAATGCATATCCTAATATTAACCTTCTAAAATCATTGTATATATCCCATCAAACTTATGGCTTTCTTCTGGCCCATTGTGTGTAATGAAAACTATGGCTTAAAAATTGATTGATTGTTATCCATGGAAATTCCCATGGTTTTTGGGTCGAAGCAATTTACCATATTTCATGTTTCCTAGATTTGGTCAACATCTAAAACTGTATAAATGCTTCAATATCAAATGGTACCAATCGAGCTGCACATCAGAGTATGATTGGGAATTGAGCTCCACATCAGAGTATGGTTGAGATCATGAGTATCATGCCCTGTGATCTGATGCAATTCGATCAATGATCTATGTGATTGGCTTAATGAACTAAATCTAAACCTGATGTGTGAAACCAAACTCTTGGTGGTTTTAATTGTCATATGTAGGCCCAAAGTTTCGATGGAATGGGGCTTATCCATGTGTAAACTAAACTCTTAATTGATCATTTTTTAAGTTTTTGATTTACTTATTGAGCCTAGAGGTTCATTTTACATCTTAGTGTGATGTTGTAGCTACCTAGTGTGATGTGTAGCTCTGTTTGTTTGTCTTTAAAATTGAAATTTTGTCATGCCCAAATATAAATTAAAAAAATTTAAAAATAAAAATTAAAAGTTTATAACTGTAAAATATTTAAATAATGTAAATTCATAAACAAAATAAATTGGATCGCTCTACTCAGATCTGTATTTAAAATGGATCTATACTAGTAAAATATATTATGATACTCCAAGCCCATCACATATTTCTGTATTTAAAATGAATCTATGCTCATAAAATATCTTATGAAGCTACTTCAACGATTGTGGAATTAGATTTTCCTCACTGATTAGTACTAATTGAATATGAAGCATATGGTGCATTTGATGTCTCATGGACTTGCCTAGATGTTCTATTTTTAATAAACCATAAGTCAATGGAGTTGTTCAGCACATGATAACTAGACTTGTCTAGATCACCCCGACGATCTATATTGGTAAAATATATTATGATACTCCAAGCCCATAATATATTTCTGTATTTAAAATGAATCTATGCTGATAAAATATCTTATGAAGCTACTTCAACGATTGTGGAATTAGATTTTCCTCACTGATTAGTACTAATTGAATATGAAGCATATGGTGCATTTGATGTCTCATGGACTTGCCTAGATGTTCTATTTTTAATAAACCATAAGTCAATGGAGTTTTTCAGCACATGATAACTAGACTTGTCTAGATCACCCCGACCACCAGTTTGCAGGAGCCACATTTATTTCTTATATCCTTAAGTCATTTATTTCTTATATCCGTACTTAAGTTTGTAATTAAAGGGATGGTTAAGATGAATATTTTTTTCGTGTAATACATTCTACTACCATGCGCACAAATATTGTTAAGGGTAATACATTATGAGTTTGTTATGAGTAATGAAATCTAAAGCCTGATGTACAACAATTTGAAATCCAGGGTTAGAAAGTTGTCGATGCCGAGGTGCTAACTTTGCTTATGAAATGTTGAATTAGTGTATTGTTGTGGCTAAATTTGTTTTTGTGACAAGACTATGCTAAAAGGGAGAGCGAGAATTTTGATACATTGGAAGGCCTACTCTATGTTTTGAGCATGAATGTATATCAGGTGCTGAGCTCACAAGTTAGTATTGTGAGGAATTTAAAGCTGCTTGTTAAAATTTTGGGGTTAGTTGAATGATTTTTTTTTTATCTTGAGTTAGTGTTGAAGGGATGTATTACTAAAGAATACTCACTGAAAAGGTTTAACTTTGTCATAATATTTATTTGATTGCTGATATAGTGAATTTATTGCTAATATGCATGACTGCTATTAATGTATTGTAGGTTTTTTTACTATATGATGTTGATTGGAGATGACCATAATTGTTAGAATATATTGATAATGTCAGAGTATGTGTCGTAATAATCAATGTGTTGCTGAATAGAGAAGAACTTATGAAAGGGTTGTGTGGATTTTGAAGTTTATCTAAAGAATAGGGGATCTAGTCTAAAAATCATATGAAAGGGAGGTCCACATTGGGTAGCATTTTGGTGCCAGTGCTAGCAAGACTGAATTAAGGGAGTGGGTGTTTCCTTCTAGTGGGTCCCAACAAAAAATTATAAGGAACTAGGTGCTTCCTATTGGTGGGTACCAAAAAAACTTTGAAAAGAGAGTAGTTGCAGGCTTACTAGTTGTTGCTAGTGAACATATATATTCAAATATTGAATATTTAAGAAGAATGGTGGTTTTCTCCCTTTTATGGGATTCCACCTAAAATATTTGTTCCATATGTGTTGCTCATGTTATTTGATTTATAGTAAGTATTTATTTTAAAAGAGTTGTTAAAGTTCAACTCATGTTCAAAGAATCCTTATACTGATTCACCCCTCCCCTCCTTCCCCCCCACACTTAGTATAAGAAATATTTCTACAATTGGTATTAGAGTAGGTTCCTTCATGTCTTACCTAAATCACTAGAAGGAATATTTTGTGCAAATGGGCAATCAAGATGAAATTTTTTCAAGCAAACCCCCATTTTTTAATGGGGCTAAATTCACATTCTAGAAAATAGGAATGAAGACATACCTGATGTCTCTTGGAGAAAACATCTAAGAACCACTCCAACACATGAAGTTGGTAAGAAGAAATATGAAAGTAATGCTAAGGCAATCAATGTCATCTTGGGAGGACTTACTCTATTAGAATTTGTAAAAGAAATGCAATACAAAACAACCAGGATATCTGAGAAAAAAACAATAAATAGCTATGAAGGGGACACCAAGATAAAAAATTCAAAACTACAAAAGGGGAAGGTAAAAAATTCAAAATTACAAACATGCGTGATATAATATGAAAATATGAATATGAATGAGGATGAGAGCAAGGGAAGTGTCTTTCTGAGAGTGGATGAAATAGTAAAAACTATGAAAGGACTTGGTGATATGTTCTAAGATGCTACAATTGTTCAAAATTTGTTGAGATATCTAACTCCTAGGTTCAATGCCAATGTTCAATTGAAGAAATGTAAGACTTAAACCAATTAACCATGGAAAGGCTCCCTAGAATACTTAAAACCTATGAAATGAGGACAAAAGAGGACCAAACTGAACTTAAATAAGCTTTCTTCAAAGTTACAAGAAAATATAAGGAAAATCAAATTTAAGAGAGCTCTACCACATCAGATGATGAAGAAGCAAACTTTGTTGGAAAACTACAAAAGGGAACTAGAAAATACAATGATATGTTTCTATTTAAGTGTTTTAATTTTGAAACAATAAGACACTTGGCCTCTAAATGTCCATAGAAAGATAATGTTAATAAGGAAGATAAAGGAAATAAATTTTCTAAGAAAAATTTCAAGAACTTCTCTAAAACTAATTTTCTCTCATGAAGATAGTGATAGTTCATCAAATTATGAAGTAGAATATGATTTTGATTTTGTCCTTGAAAAGCTTCTCATGGGTTTTGAAATCAATTACCTAATCTAGATAAAATTGAATCAAAATATTGTGAGGCACTTGTTGACATGGAAGGTGAATTTTTAAGTGCACTAGAAGAATGAACAAGCTCATGAGCATAAATAAAGAATAGAAAGGAGGAAGTAAAGCATATTACGAGAAAGAAAATAACCCAGATGAAGAAATGGCACATTTAAAGGTTTTTTTAGATGAATCTAAACAAGTGGAGAAAGTGCTAATGAAACAACTTCAAGAGAAAGAGAAGTATTATGATAATTACCTAATCTAGATAAAATTGAATCAAAATATTGTGAGGCACTTGTTGACATGGAAGGTGAATTTTTAAGTGCACTAGAAGAATGAACAAGCTCATGAGCATAAATAAAGAATAGAAATGAGGAAGTAAAGCATATTACGAGAAAGAAAATAACCCAGATGAAGAAATGGCACATTTAAAGGTTTTTTTAGATGAATCTAAACAAGTGGAGAAAGTGCTAATGAAACAACTTCAAGAGAAAGAGAAGTATTATGGTAAGTTGGAATCATAAATTATATCACTAAGGATCTTGAGAAGGCTAAGAACCCCATAAATCTGAATCAAAATTTTGTAAAGGGATCATAAAATTTACAAAAGTCATTATTAATCAACACACTCTATCAACTAAAACACGTGTAAGATACAATAGAACACAAAATCAGGATAAAAGAGATTCAAATCCCAAGACTTCAATAGATGAAAGTTTAAAAAGCCATGTTAATGCTCTAAAGGAAATTAGTTGACAACAAAACCAATCCAATAGTGAAAATAATGTTCAAAAAAAAAAAAGGTAAGTCACACAAGTCATAGGGAAGTATGAAAGTAGTCAAGATAAAAACTCCATCCTTTCTATAGCTAAGGACCAAATCTTCCAAGAAGATTCTACATTCCCACGTACACATACTTTTCCTATGGTCATTTTTTTGTCATAATGTTGGTCACAATGATTTTCACTGCAAAACATATAAAGTTATCAAGTCTAGATAAGCAAGGGCCAAATCTAACTTGAATAAATCCACAAAGTCTAGAAAATATTTTGATAGTGCATTTTCTCATCTTATGGCTCGAGTTGAGTGTTCTATTCACAACAATTGTGGACATGAGGTAAATGAATTTAGAAGATGATTGATATCTACCTATGAGCATGAAATAAAGGAATATCCTCCAAAAATATGGATAAAGAAGAAGACCCCATCCCGATAAATATGTGGATTGGTTCTATATGCCAAAAATCAAGAAAATGGGTGGCACATTGACAATGGATGTTCAAAACAGATGACATGTGACAAAAGTAAATTTATTTCTCTAAATATTGTCAAAAGTGGAAATGTTACCTTTGGTGATAATGCTCCACCAAGGATAAAAAATAAAGGGACAATTGTCTTAAATAAGGGAAAATCCAAGGCACAGAATGTGTTGTTTGTAGATGGCATTATGCATAATTTGTTGAGGGTCAGCTAGATGTGTGACCAAGGACATGAGATAATATTTAGATCACCTGAGTGTGTGGTCAAAGAGATGGATATAGGGGAAGCTATAATCAAAGCAATTAGAACTATGAATAATGTATATGTGCTAGAAGGTGACAATGAAAACTATTATTTCAGAAAAATTGAAGAAATTTGGATGTGGCACAAGAGGTTAGGGAACCTTAGTTTCAATCATCTTGTTAAGCTAAGAAATAAGGGGGTTGTTCGAATGATATGTGTAATACCCTCCTCCCATATTTAACCAAGTTAATTTGTCTGTTGGGGTACACATGTGATGAGAGGCTACTATGATCTGATTCAACTCCCCACATATAGTTAAGGAAGTGGAACTGACAAAACAAAACTAATTTGACCTTATACACATATTACAAAACCTTGAGGATACAACCAACCTTTCCAGGTGACCAACCCTTGAGGAAACTTAAAATTTTACTGGCTTAAAGCTTTAGTCACTCCCATGACATGGGCATGCACATGACTGGGTCCCTCCATTTGCTCCCACAACAAGGGCATGCAAGCGACTGTGGTCTTTTCTAGCTAGTTCAGATCCTACGACCCTAGATTATGTGCCACTATTTCAAGGCCAGGACTTAGGCCATTGCCCAAAACTCCATGAAACTTCCAAAAATGAAAAATAACATCAAAATAATGATACTAATGCAAATACTTGACTAGACCCCTACTCACCATGACAAGAATTTCGTCAAACATGTCACGAATATGCATTCTACAAGTCAAAACCATAGATCTGAGCATAGGGGTCTCATACTTATTTGAGAATCTCTAAGAAGCATTGATGCCTTATCACTTTAGTTGCATTATCATCTATTATGTCATATATTCATTTTTTATTCATTGACAAATCAAAATATGATGAGCACCATATGTCATCACTGTCATAAAACATACTCATAATCAGCATATATACAACAAAAATAACAATGATACAAAAGCCATAAAATTTGTTAGTGTCAATCTTCTTTGCCTATCACCAGTGATCAAATGTGCCTTTACTAAGCTTGTGAGGAGTCTCAAAATAAAATTTTACCATGTCACTAGGTTTACAAACTAAAATTTGGTTACTTGTTAGTTGGTGTAAGAATGAGTTCAGTATTTTAGGAAAGTCACTTATGCTGGTCACCTATCTCATTCACATCAAGGTGTCATAATAAAATAAAGTTCTCCTCATATCAGTCATCATCATCATTCCATTCAGTTTTAGGTTTTTCATTAGGTCATTAGGGTTCTCAAGGTCCATTATTACCATGTGTAAATCCAACATTGGATAAAGCATGACAAGCATCTCTTTGACATTAACTTGTTGAGTTTTCACAAGTTCATCATGATTTCAGTTTGAAAGGCCCCAGAAGAAGAAGTTCCAGTGCTGGAAAACTAAAAATACAACCCAAGTTTTGGCCTTCTAAGATGACTCTATTTTAAAAAGTGAAAAGTTAGTTTTTCAAAGGTTTGTAGGTCCCATTTCTATTCAAAAAAGAAATTAATTTTCTTATATAAACCAAAAAAGACCCAAACTCATCTTATTTGCCTCTCATTCCTCATTGTGCATCAAGCTCTACCTTCCATTGGTGAGAAAAACTCGATTTTCTAGGAAAAAATGACAAAAAATCTCTGGTACTCTGCTCCCATACACTATGTTGCACTTCGGAGGCCAGCGCTGTGCTCATAGACACTGCGCTGTGCTTGGGCCAAAGTAGATAAAAATCACCTAAAACTCACGCAAATCATATTTTTAACCTTGCATGTCCTTTTTCTTGCAATCCTAGACTCATTTACAAGTAAGTATACCATCTTACTATACTTTTTAGTTTTCAAGATGAATTCAAAACTAAGATTTCTTCATTCAGGTTTTTAGAGAGTTTGCCATGAAATGATGATAGGGTTGATGATGGTCATTTAGTTTTCATGATTTTAAACATGTAAAACCTCATCCTACACCTCTACACATGTTTAATATGCTACATGAACCATCAAACTAACTTCTTACTTCACTAAAAATGAAACCCTAACTCATTCCTATGTGATTTGAACAGTTTTTCTAGAGACTCTATTTTCCCCTCCCACAAATACACTTCCTTTCATCTTCATAAGCTTTTCATAGTTCATATTCACCTCCTAAAAATTCCCCTTGACATTTTTCAATTCCACCTAGGCTTCATTTCATTTTTCACTCATCCCTCACTATTCTTTCTCATTTTCCTATTGCTAGGGTTTCTGTCCCCATGGAGGGAGACTCTTCACCAAAGAGGAAGAAACATCACAAGGGAGGAAAAATTCTTAGATATGAACCCTCAAACTACAATGAGATCAATTCATCTCCCTTTATCAAATAGTTATTTGAAGATGTGAATTTCGTAGATTTTTGCAAAAGGGTGTGTGAAGTGGGTTTCCATGAGTAGTTGACAGATTGGGTTGCTACTCATTTGAAAGGATAAAGTGCCATTATTGTTGGTGTTGACATCAAATTTTCAATGGCCTCTATTTCACTCATTAGAGGGCTACCGGATCGTAGTGAATATTGGTTCAAGGGGATGAACTTAGATCTTGAATATTATATATCTTTCTTGAAAACACTATGAAAATGAAGAGTGTGCTTGTATTTGCATAGGAAAGCTACGATAAAGAAGAGTTTGTTTTAGAACCATTTGCACATCATGATATTCCTCCAGATTCTGAAAATGAAGAGTGTGCTTGTATTTCTTTTGACTTTCAAGACATGGTAATGTTCTAGATTATTATAGACCCTATTTCCAATTTGTTGCAGCTGTCTGAGAAGATGAACTTTCTTGTATTTATGGATCATGAGCACATGTTCAATGGATACTTGGAGTGGCCTAGCTTATGTTTCTTTCCTACTCAAGGAAAGTGTGAGTAGGATTCAAGTAAGTAGCCATTTTCTCGATTGGTTACACTGGAGGGATCAGTACACATGATTGTATATACATCTTTAGCAGGTTCTCAGTTATCATCAGAAGTTTGAAGACCGAAGAGAAGGCCATAATAATTCTATGACCAACTATTGTTTTATTTTTGTCAAAAAAGTTGCAAAGTTAGTTTTTAAGTCAATATGTTTTTTATAGTCAAGTCAGTTCAGTTAGTCAGTCAATTTTCAGTATGATTTTAGTCTTTTCATTTTGACACCATACCCAATGTATAAGGCTACTTGGTCTACGGTGTTCTTGACACCTCCAAGGAGCTGCCATCCCCAGCTGGAGCCAACTTTAGTGTCAGTATTGCTTCCCTGTCACCAGTGACCAAATGTTATTTTACTAAGCTTTTCAGGAGTCTCAAAATCAAATTTTACCATGTCACTAGGTTTATAAAGTAAAATTTGGTACTGGTTAGTTGGTTTAGGAATGAGTTCAGTCTTTTGGGAAAGTCACTTATGTTGGTCACCTATCTCATTCACATAAAGGTGCCATAATAAAAGCAAGTTCTCTTCATATTAGTCATCATCATCATTCCATTTAGTTTCAAGTTTCTCATTAGGTCATTAGTGTTTTCAAGGTCTATTATTACCATGTATAAATACAACATTGAATAAAGCATGACAAGTAGCACTTTTATATTAACTTGTTGAGTCTTCACAAGTTCATCATGATTTCAGTTTGAAAGGCTCCAGAAGCGGAAGATAAAATCCTCAAAAACTAAAAATACAGCGCAGGTTTCAGCCTTCTAAGGTGACTCTATTTTAAAAAGTGAAAAATCAGTTTTTCAAAGGTTTGTGGGTGCAATTTCTTTTCAAAAAGGAAATTATTTTTCCTATATAAACCAAAAAGCCCCAAAATCATCTTATTTTCCTCTCATTCCTCATTGTGCATCGAGTTGTCCCTTCCATTAGCGAGAAAAACTTTATTTTCTCGGAAACATTGGCAAAAAGTCTCTTGGGTTGTGCTCCTAGAGATTGCGCTACGCTTGGGAGGCCAGCACTACGCTAACATACACTACACTGTGCTACTAGATATTGCATTGTGCTTGGGTCAAAGTAGCTCAAAATCACCCGAAACTCACCCAAATTGGATTTTTAAGCTTGCACATCCCTTTTCTTGTAATCATAGACTCATTTACAAGTAAGTATACCATCTTACTATACTTTTTAGTTTGTAAGATGAATTCAAAGCTAATATTTCTTCATTATGGTTTCTAGTGAGTTTTCCATGAAATGATGATAGGGTTGATGATGGTCATTTAGTTTTCATGATTTTAAACCTATAAAACCTCATCGTACGCCTCTACGCATGTTTAATATGCCACATGAACCACTAAACCAACTTCAAAACATTAAATTACTTCACTAAAAATGAAACCCTAGCTCATTCATATGGGATTTGGATAGTTTTCCTAGAAACTCTATTTTTCCCCTTCCAAAAATACATCATTCCTTCATTTCACTTACTTTCATTTGCATAAGCCATTCATAGTTCATATTTTCCCCCTAAAGATCCCCCTTGCCATTTCCCATCTCGATACCCTTCATTTCATTTTTCACTCATCCCTCACTATTTTTTCTCATTTTCCTGCTGTTAGGGTTTCTGTCACCATGGAAGGAGACTCTTCAACAAAGAGGAAGAAACATCACAAGGAAGGAAAATTTCTCAGAAATGAACCCTCAAACTGCAATGATATCAATTCATCACCCTTTATCAAATAGTGCTTTGAAGATGTGAATTGATTAGATTTTTGAAAAAGGGTGTGTGAAGTGGGTTTCCATGAGCAGTTGACAGATTGGGTTGCTACTCATTTGAAAGGAGAAAGTGCCCTTATTGTTGGTGTTGACTTCACATTTTAAGTGGCCTCTATTTCGCTTTCTATAGGGCTACTGGATCATGGTGAATATTGGTTCAAGGGGATGAACTTAGATCTTGAACATTATAGACATTTCTTGAAAACACTGTTAACACCCAGGTTGTTCTCTTTGACTCCTAAGAGAATACGGCCGGGGTAACCACTAACCAATCTTTGGGCTACAGCTTCTAGCCCAGCTGTAGTCAGAGAGGGCTCTCTCTATAAGGTTTTGTCATTGTTTTTTAGTGAAGGTTTTAGGCTAGTTGTGAAGTGAATTTTTGGTTGTTTTGTGTTTGGTTGGGAGGATGCTTCTGATTTCCTTAAAGTCTGTCTGCAGGTGAGGTTAATCCATTGGGCAATGGGGTCTTGGAGTGTTTTCCCTTGAGGTCTTGATTTCGGTGAGGTGTAGCTACAGGGCCTGTGTGTATTCCATGAAACAAAACGTAGATTGTGAGAGTGAGGTGAAAACAACCAGCAAAGAGAAATTAAGATTTCTTTACTTAAGCTGAATATTGTAACAAGGGATTTGTTATCTAGGAGCAATTATTTGAATTCCTAAAACAGCAACAAACTGTGATGATGCAGTACTAAAGGTAGCAATGAAGAATTACTCTTTAAATACTTTATCAGAAGAAAACATACAAGGTAGCTTGGATTGAGCTCAGGGTAGTCAATAACCAAGTCCTGAGACTATCCTTTTTCCTTACTACCTAGATTTTAAATGTATAGAAAACATGAAAGAGATATGGAATAACAGGGAACACAGGTGAAATAAGGAGTCATGAGAAAACTTATTGAGCCACGCAATACACAGGAATCCTGCAACTCTGAGCCACACACCATCAGGAGATCAAGAGACCAACATCATTCAAGAAATCCCACCGTCTTTTTGTATTAACTGTCTGAGAACTTCCAATATCAAAATAACAGAGAATATATCAAGAGATTTTCCTTACTTCCGGAGTCCAACCCCTCTAAACAAACATGAGGGGGAATATATAGAGGTTACATACAAAAATATCTCAGGAAAGGAGTCATCTGAGAGGAAAATATCTCTTACATTTGTACAGGAGAGTAGATGAGAAGTAATTGTAAACATAAATGCCTCTTAAAGGCCTTTAACTCCTGTCAGGATAGATTTTTGACCTTTGGGCACTGCGGAGTTAATTGCGCGACTTTATCATAACTGTAGCATTGAAGCGCTTTGTCACTTTGATTTTTGTATCTTCTTGGCCCTGCTACCTGTACCTGCTGGTGCTGCTGTTGATGCCGAGTACCTGTGCTGAGTTGGCTCAGTGTCTTTATGCTTGCTGTCAAGGCTTTGTCCACCTGTAGATGCAATATGGACTGTATTGCTGAAAAAGATTTAATTCCTCAGCTTTGGTTCAAAAGTAGCTTTATTAAGTCTTTCCATGTATCTTGAGGGGGAAGCTGATGCCTCAAAATTGACCCTGAGGTCTCATCAGCTTCTGTGTACTTATAGAAATGAGGGGGCTCATCAAATAGATGTGCTACTTCATTTTTAATAAAAAATAAATTATCAATTTCTCAAAAAAGAGCCGTCCTGTTAATGGGCCTGCTGAAAACCCAGGAGCTCAGCATTTGAATTGCTGCAAAGTGCTTACTCTTTTGAATGTATTTCTCATGAGAGAGAGCTTCCCTAATTCTTCCAAGTTGGGAAGCCCTTTATCCTGCAGGGCTGTGAACCTATTCTGGAACTTATTTATATCTGCCTGTATATCATGGATTTTCCTGTCCAGTGTCTGAATTAGGTTCTTCATTGTTGTGGTTCTTTTGATTAGGGAAATGGTTCCAGTTCTATTAGCAATTCCCATTTTTATTAGCTGAGAACCAGTCCTGTAATTTAGGACTTCAATCATCCTAGGGGCAAGGTCTGCCATGTTGCCAAGGGTGTTTCTTGCTCTGTACAGTTCTTTCTTTGCCCTGCCAATGAGTCCTATTTGTTCATATATAGCATCAATGTACTCCCACTGGTTAGTGATTGATTGTCCAATGGCAGTCCATATCACTTGCTTGATCTCTGCAGTTACTTTCTCAAAATTGAGCTGCTTTTCCAGCTCTGCAATTGTCTTTCTTAGGGCTTTTACTTCCCTCTCCCTCTCAGCTACATTTTGCTTAGACTTATCATATTTCTCTTCTATCTTTGCTAAGCTTTCCTTGGCCTTATTTAGCTCTGTCATTTGAGCCTCTAGCACCTGGAGTTCTTGCCTTAATTTTTGCATATCCAGGCTCTCGGCCTGCTCAGTTGGTGGTGCTGTAGTGGCTGGCTCTGTTGTAGCTGGAGCTGTTTCTGATTCTTTTTGCTTTGGAGGGATGTCCCCTTTAGGGGTCTTCTCGAGGTCTATTATCTCTGTGGGTGGTTTGGAAGTCTGCCCTGTTTCTCCCCTCTGTATAGTTGCTTCTAGGGTAGTCTCTGTATCCTGCATCTTTTGTTGGGTGTCAACCAGTTCCTTATATAAGTTCATTAGCAGTGCAGTGACATCCCTTTCTCGTCTCTGTTGGGCTACTTCATCTGTTTGTGGATGTAGAGTTGGTGGGATCTTCATTTTCTTCTTAATGGCAGCTACATCTGCATCCCTTAGTTTAAGGACCTCCTGTATGGCCTTAACATCATTGGGATCATGACCAAACTCTATGATGATCTCTTCTAGTGCCTTGATTCTGTTGTCCTTGGCTTGAGAGGATGCCCTTTCCAACTCAAGCTGAGCTACAGTGTTATTCAAACTGTTTTGCAGCCTATAATTTACCAAGGTCTTGTCTGCCAGGGTGGCATAGACCATCTCACCCGTCTGCTTGTGGAGCTTGATCTGGTCCATGGGGTGGATGTCTTTTGCAAGGACTTCTAAGTTTGTCCTTATGTAGTCAGCAGCTGTTTGAGGTTGCTGCACTGTAGGGGAAAAATGGCTCATTGTCATCTTGCCTCCTTGCACATCAAAGGCAGCCATTAGTCTTTGTTGATTTGGAGGGGCCATGTTCAAAAAATGATTGTAGAGCTTAATTTTGAGTGGCTCACTCCTCCTCTTAGCGTCCCTGAACTGGTCCTTTATGCTTGCAGCTGCACTCTTCTCTTGTCCTGAGGAGTTGACCTCCCCAAGTGCTGCCCTGTCTTGTTCTTGATGTAATGAGCTGGTAGAGGTCTCAAGGCTTTGCATTTCTTCTTCTGAGAATGGATTGAGCCTCTGCCTTTTGTCTGGTCCTTCTGTGAGAGGGGTCTCCCTCTGCCTTTTCCTGCTGGTGTCCTCCCTCTGAGGGGTTTGGAGGACCGAAGAATCCACCCTAGAGTCCTGTCTAGGAGGCGCCATGCTGGTTGTTTTATCTTGGGTGGCTGCCTGGCCTTCTCCTGTTTGCTTTTCTTGATCCTGATGATCAGTTTCTTGTTGGTCTTGCTGCTGTTTCTCTTGCTGGCCCTGTTGGCCTTGTTGGCCCTGTTGGCCCTCTTGCTGTTGCTCCTGCTGGCCCTCTGTTTCCTCCATTACCTTGTCTTTACCTTTGTCCTGCCCCTGATTTGAAGTTTGTGCTGCTCCTTCTTGTGTTGCAGATGAGGAAGCTGGCGCTGTTGTGTGAGAACTTGGTAGGGTAGGCACCTGAGAAGGACATTCCAAGTCAGCCATTTTCAATAAATGTCTCCTAGCCCTGTCAACTAGCTCTTCTTGGGACATAGGCTCTACCAAGGTATTTTTCTTCCATTTCGGCTGGTTTGCATGTCTTGTTATGAGGAGCATGCTATTATGCTCATAACTGGAGAGTTTGTATTTTAGTCTCCTCTTGGATATAAAGCCATTGGGGTCATATGGTTTCCAAAGGAAGCTTTGTGTTAGGCCAAGGCCTTCCAACATTCT
>APFE031232685.1:98468-124981 GCA_000404065.3 Pinus taeda | reverse complement strand
GCTAGTTTTTCTTCGGGGGCTAGGCCAAGGCCTAGATTTATGTTTTGGGGTTTGGCATCGGTTCCTAGGTTTACTAATTCATAATTCAAAGTTGAACTTTGGAGCTTCGAATTGGTATACCTTTTAAACCGATCTTTCAAATCGTACAGGTCTTCTAACTTGACCACTGATTTAGGTATAGCATTGTTAGTGCTATCTTGTTGTAATTGTCGATCATGTTGATCTTCGTCGATTATTTGGTTGGAGTAGGATCCTTCAAAAGTAAGGAAATTTATGATATCAGGATCGTCGTTGAATATTCTCCAATTTGTGATGTTGTCAGGAATAGAAGGTCTAAAGATTAATTCTATTGAGAATCTATCTGGACTAAAATCTTCTGAAGGAATTAGCTTAGAAGCTATGTTAGCTAAAAGGTCAGCACTTACATTCTGGAGTCTGGGAATTGATGAAATATTGAATGCTATAAAATGCTCAGTCAGATCTTGAACTAAAGATTGATAGTGTTTTAAATGACCTGATAAGCAATGTATAGTATTTCGTACCTGTCTGACTACAATTTCAGAGTCTCCGAAGACTTGGAGGTACTTTATGTCTAGCCCGATTGCTTTGTACAACCCTTGGACTAAAGCCTCATATTTTGCTGTATTGTTGGTACAATCAAATTCGAGCCTGCATGTTAACATGATTTTATCTCCTTCTGGACTAATTAACATGCATCCTGCTCCTGCTCCTTCGTTAGATTTAGAACCATCAAAAAATAATTTCCAAAACAAAGATTTATTTACAGATCTATCTAAAAAATTGATACATTTAGACTATCCATTTGAGAAAATTTTTCAACTTGGGATAAAACAGAATGTTCTAAATAAGGTGAGGTATGAGCATTGAAATTGCCGAGAAAAGAATCCACTGAGTAATTGCCAATTATACTACTGTTATATGCTACTGGTTCATTTTCCCCCTCTAATTCCGTTACTATGTACTTCTGATGTAATTCTCGTTCAACTTTTATTTGATTTGGCTTACCATTGTAAGGCAACCACATGTGCGACTAGTCAGTTGCGAAGTATCCATGCGGTTTTTTTGACCAATCCCTGCTAAGAATTAAGCCATAAAATTCAGGGATATCAACGACTAAAATGTCAATAACTTAACATACCTTTGGGTTGGATGACAACCTTAAGGTTACTTGATTTAGTTCGCCAATGACTTCAACTTGAGATCGATCCATATGAACTATGCGAACAATGGATTTTTGTGGTTGAACGTTTAATTTGGTGCATATGGAATTTGGTAAAGTATTCGATGAAGAACCTGAATCCACTAAACAACTATGTACATTTTTGTTAAAAATTTCATAAGTAAGGAGAAAAGGGGGAGTATGAGATCTCGATCTTCCTCTAATTAAAGTGATGTCATTTGGATCAATTTTGTTAGTCGTATTAGTTGGAGGTCTTCCCATGTTCTGAGGAGCTTGAGAAATTACAGCGGCATGCAAAGGTGCAACTGGCACAACATGTAATTCTTTCATCATTATCTTTTGTTGATGCCTTAGCTTGCTCAATTTGTATGGAGTGATGTTGGCCCTAGTCTTTTTCATGTCATCTATAATATTGTACTCCATTTCATCCAAAACGATCAACGATTTAGATGGAGTAGGTGAATCTGCTTGGACTGGGCTAGTTTGAGTGGCTTTAGATGTCGTTTTCTTTGTTGTGAATTTATCCTTTGTTGCAAAGCTTGCGCTCTTTGGTTTTGGGGTAGTTTGGGGAGGATTAAGCTAATTTCTACTTCGTGTGTTAACTGGGAATACTTCTTGATCTTCCTCTTGTGGGAGGATGAAATCCCACATTCCTTGTAATTTTACAATTTCTTCATCATCGGTTTGCCCTTCAGTGGCAATTTCCTCTTCCTCTTCCTCGAATTCAACACTTGTTATAGCATTGGGTGGCCTTGAATCTGTTGATGGGCCTCTTTTAAAAGCTCTATAGGGCCTTTTTGAAGAAGTTTCTGCTACTTTCTTTTTTATGTCGACCATTTCATTGGACATGGTCTTCATAACTTTTTGCAATCCCTCCAAATCGAATGGATCTTTTGTTTATTTCTTCTTGGACTCTTCTTTGAAGGTGACCTTCTTAGACTTCCGTTCTTCTATCGCGGATTTCTTCTGTAAGGCTATTATACGTTTCTCTACTGCTATGGCTTCTTTCATGTTTTCGACTAGGGTTGTTTTATTAGCTCTGTCCATGAAGATTGCTATGTTTGATGGTAATGCACTAATATACCATTCACATCGCACTTCCTCGCTTGGGCTGGGAAGCAGTAGGAATTTGGTTTAGAATTTTATTGAAACGTAGATTAAAGTCTTTGATAGGCTCTCTAGATTCGGCCCTAAGGTTGGATAGGTCATTGATTAACGTTGCCGTAGACCTGTCGTCACCAAAATTGGTTAGGAATTGGTCTTGGAAGATGTCCCAACTGGTAATAGATCCAGAGGGTAATGAGAAATACCACGATCTGGTTGTTCCTTGCAGAGTATAAGGAAACAATCGAACAACAACATCTTCATTAGTAACTCCGTTGAGGTTAATGGATAGCATAAAGTTGTTTATGTGGTCTTCTGCTAGCATGCCTGCCTCGGGATTGAACTTAGGCAGCCATTTCTCAGGATGGGTCGGTATTTGACTCAAGGGTGCAGGCATTAAGACTGCCCCAGGGTTGTTCCTTGGAGACTGGGCCATTGTTGAACTGCTAACAGGGGGATTTGTAGAAGATGATCCCTGTGGTTGGGAAGATGAGGTTATTATGATCACAGATGATTGAGGAGGAGTTGTAGGGATTCCACTGGGTGGATTGATAATGGTCTGGAGTGGAGGAGTGGATGGTTGACTTCGTGGTGGACAGTTTGAGATGGATGATGTTGATGAAAGAGTCTCGCTGTCGAACCCTTTAGGTGACTTCCTTGCTCTTTTCCTTTTGGGAAGAGTTAATTCGGTTGGCCGAACACTAAACTTTTCACTCTTTAATCTGGTCAGGGGATGAGCAGGGTTATACTGCGAAGTCACGCTGCCATGAGATTTATTAGATCTTTGAGGGGAAATGGAAAATCGTTGAAGTTTGTGAATCAGAGATTCAACTTCAAGAGGTTCAATAACAGATTGTTCTGAAATGTCAGGATTTGTAGCAGCGGTTGATGCTCTGGTGACTTCTAACTCTGGATTTAAGTGTAATGGAGAAGTCGGGGGAGATGGTGAGGGTGATTTACTCTCAGAATGGTATTTTGATTTGGATTTACTTGCCATTCATAGTCCAAGCCCTCCTTCTAGCGCCAAATATGTTGAAGGCCCCGAAAATCGGGTCAACAACAAGGGGGATACCCGCCTGGTCTGGACCTTGGTTGGAAGCTCCTTATCCGTTTGGTATAGCGGGTCCGACTGGGGATATGGGACCAGTTTCCCAATTCAGTGTGCGTGTGAGAAAGATGGGTATTTCTGTTCTAAATGGAATACTTCTATCCTAATTCTAATCTAATGCTATGCTGTTGTATTCTAATAAACAGAAAAAATATCAAAATTTATGCTAACCCGGGGTGTGATATTTCTTCTATGCGATCTAAAAAGATTTCAAACAATAACTGGTAATAAAGATAATTCAACTATTATAAGAAAAGAATTCAATAAAGATGAACTACTTCGTATAAGAAGTTAGACAAAATAGTTGTGAAAACTTATCACATAAATGAGCTATTCATACACTAAACATAAACAAATAGTTATCACCGTACAAAAGTGCCAAATGATAACTCAGGCATCCATGCTGTAATATATAAACAAGTGAAAACTGAATATCACTTTAATGCCTAAGAAGAAATGGTTAAGAGATAAAAGTACCATTTATAACTAGTCCTACTCATGAGCTTCAAGCGACAATTGATTTATCTCTCCTTGATTTAACGTCCACTAAGAGTATAAAGTGCCATCAGTAAGCAGATATCAAATTGAAAATATCAATAAACTTGTATCCATCATTCACCAAAAACCTCCTCTGAGGGTGCAAAAGTGCATGTTCTGAGGACAAGTTTTTGATAAATTTATGGACCCTTCTCTAAATGCATGAGAAGGGTTTAAATACTACTAACTAAATAATTTATTTTCAGAAATTGAGGATTCGGTTTAAATGACCATCCTCTTTCTAAGCAAAACTATTTCTAAAATTAAATCTAATATCTAACTATTTCTAAATTTGCTCCTTAACGTCGCAAGCATTCAGTATTTTCCTAAGTGGAGTCGGCTGACTTTCTTCCGTCTTTGGTTGACTTAAGCAAACAAAATCGGAAAGAGCTGGCATTATATTCTCAGTAAAATTGATTATATACTTGAGAGTCATCCAATGACTATGTGGCATTACCATGTATACCTGGTAATAATCCCATTTCAACTTGGTTAACCCTTGGACTGCTTCTGCTTTTCCTTTAGTTTTCTGTTTCCAGTTTGTTTCTATCGCTACTTTCTTGCAATTTTCGAGCAAGTTTTCTCAGCGATGCGCGATTAGTGCTAATCACGCATCAGAAACTGCCTCTGTTTCTTGATTCGGGCTTCCCTGATGCATTTTTCGCTTCTTGCGCCTTTTTCTCTCATTGGGTATAAAGCTCAAAATTTGTAAAAATAGTGATTCCATGAGTTCCTGACCCTGAGCATTAAACTGTCTGTTTCTGGTATCAACATCATTCAGTACCCATTCAGCCATGGCTGTATATGAGAAATCTGTGATGGATGCCCCATAAGAGTTCTGCGGCTCTTTCTTTCCCTTAAGTGGATTAGGTGTGCCTTCCGAAATGGACATTGGAGTGCTGCATTTCCTCCTCATAATTTTCTGTATACTACCTTGTATAATGCTTTGTCCTTCATTCCTGCAGTTTACATTTGAGGTGGAAGTAATGATAAAAAAAAATGACAAGAAAACTTTAAATGCCAAAGATATGCAAAACATGCCACCTTACGTGAACTAGTTCTTCAAAAAAACACAACACCATACTTCATTAACAACCGGCAACAACTAATTAATTCGCATTAAAATACATGACCAGTTCTTGGCTTAGAAAACGTTTTCTCAAATAATGAGCCAGAACCAACTGCGATGGAGAGGTCCTGCGATTTTGATTTGCGATATCGCAGATCGCTGTATCGCATTATCGCAATTTCATCATGATGTTCTATCACAAGGTCGCAGTATCGCAATATCGCAATTTCATCGTGTTGTTCTATCGCAAGGTCGCAGTATCGCAATATCGCAATTTCATCGTGCTGTTCTATCACAAGGTCGCAGTATCGCAATATCGCAATATCGCAGTATTGCAAATCGCTTAATTGTTATAAGGATACTGCGAATCGCTTAATTATTATAATGCTTATGTGTAATTCATGTGATTTATGCAATGCGCCATATGCGATATCGCATATCAGTGATTTTAAAGTTTTTCAATGTGAGTGTTTCTTTAATGTATACGATGTGATGAAGTTTCGCGTCACAATCTCGCGTTTTTTATCATTTTAACTCATTAGAAGGTACCCTATCATTCTTTGCACGATGCGATATCTCTTAAGGAGTCAATTTACTTTCTTCATTATGAAACTCAGGTTTTTCGATTCTTCAAAGGTATTTTCCTAAGTCCATAATGTTGTAAGTTTCATCTAAAAGGAAATATAACACTAATTGATTTTTTAAATTTTTTTACTGAGGGTCCCCACTTATTTAGTATTAGCAATAACACTTCATAAGGAGGGGGGTTGTTGGTGGCCAGAACAGAAATATAGATGGAGATATGTTCTTCATACTAACATTATTTTCAATATCTTGAATAGAAAATCCATAAGGATCTTCTTCATTGTCACCATATCGATCACCACCTCTTATTTTACCTCCTTTACCACCTCTTCTACCCCTACAAGGTCTTCCTCCTACTTTTCCACCTCCAAGTAGTAGTCTTTCTTCACATTTTACAATTGATCATTTAGAGTTGACGTAACAAGGTTCTTCGATTATATTTTCCTTTTTTGGTTCTTTTATTTGTTGGAAATACTAAGAAGGGGTGAATCGGTATTTATTTCCAATTTTTATTTTTACCACTTAGCTTCTTCATAATTTAATCAGATAAATGTATAATAATGATTTTATTAAGTATAGAAAAGATTGAATAAAATAAATGATAAAAGTTTTCCAAGCATCAACTTGAAATTGATTAGCCTCTAACCTCTAGGGCTTCAACCCTATCCATTTTTCCAAGGAAAAAGGCACAATTTTCATTAATAACATAAGAAAATTACATATTGTATTATTGACATGTATGAGATGCATTCACTTGTGATCAGAGCAGTCTTTGTTCAGTTGCATATTTACATATATCAGAATATAATGCAGTAAAATTTAAAATGTATTTAAAACATAGTCTATTAGGAGTCCATAAAAACCGAGTGAAAAAACAAAATCAAAATACCATTTGAATGATCATGAAGATCATTCTGAAGAGTCACCATCCATATCGATGAATGGACGATGAAAAAATGGGTAAAATGCATCATCTCTGAAATTCTGAATTCTCCATTGTCCTATGTTCAGTTGCACAGCCTCTTTAGAAAGTCAATCACTGATCACATTCTTTTCCATGTATATGTGAGAGCATACAATAAAATTAAAATGTGATTTTAGAGTGTTGACATCATCCAAGAGACCCCTGAGTGTGTGCAAGCGACAATGAAATGCATCGTTGACCCAATTAATAACAAGCTCAAAATCCCCAAAGATCTTAATCCTATGAAAAGTTTGTTGTAGTGTAAATTGGAGGAGGTGTATCAAATTGTTTAGTTCAACACAACTATTTGTGCCTATCCCAAACGCCACTTTGATTCTGTAGGACAGATGCTCATTTATGTGAATAACTTCAACCCCCCTCCCCCCTCGCCCCATGGCCCGCAACTATTGTCGAGCCATCAAAATACACCCAAGGGGTGGTTTTATTAATAGGTTTCTGAGTGATGACTTGAGGAGGTTGACTATCCAGTTCAATTGGTATGATATTGTAGATGGCAACAAAATTGTTACAGGTGGTTATCAAGTTGATCTGTGCATTTTGAAAGATAAGGAGATTCCTATTTAACCAAATGCCTTAGCTGATAATAAGGGGAAGGTTCTTGGATTTTTGAGAAGGAGCCTCTGACCACCATCAATACCAAGCTCCTTGATATTTTGACCATCCCATTGGCTCTTCATATTTAGGGAGCTAATAATGGCAGACAAAATTTAGCAGTAACCGGACAATGGATGAAAATATGATCTATGTTTTTTGCATTTGATTTGCAGAGGCAGTATCTGGAGGGCCCTTGGAAAGCCCATTTCATTAGATTAATTTAAATTGGAACTTTGTTTGAGAGAATGCACCACATAAATAACTGCGATTTGTGAGGGACTTTTAATTTCCAAAGATGACACCACCACCAACAGTTAAATCCTTGATCCTGTTCATTCATAAGATCTGCATAACTAGCCTTTGGGGTGTGTCGGCCATGTGGGGTAGGTGCCTACATGATTTCATCCTCCCTCGTTGATATTCTAATATTAGCTTCATCCATTGCATCGATGAAAAGGTGCCAAACTCTACTCCATCTTTTAGGGATGCCCAAGATCCTATAATCCATCCATGGCCAGTTCATACAATTTGGGCAATTTGGGTGATACTAGACCCATGAAAGAAATTGTCTCAAATCCCTCGGGAGAATGTGGGCATTGCCACAACCTGTCTAAGCATCTGTGCCTATTCTAACCTGATCACCTTTTCCAATACTCCAAGCCAATCCATTCTTGATTAGACTTATGGAGTGGGCAATGGCCTTCCAAATGATGGATGCACCAGGCAAAGATTGACAGGGACTGCAAATCCAATCATTAAATTTTAAGGGATGGAATTACTTAAAATAAACCACCTCTTTCCATAGTCTTTCTGATTTGATAATTTATGAGCCCAGCTTTGTCGCGAGGGCCTTTACAAAGGTCTTGAGGTCTTTTATACCCCATCCGCCCCATTTTTTTGGCTTTCCAATCCTTTCCCTGCGAACCCAAGAAAAGGTACGAACCCAAGCTTCGACCCTATCTTGTCCAAGGCTCCAACATTGCATTTAGTAGCACCAACTCCAAGGAGACCAATCCTATTGTCTTATCTGATTTTAATTGAAAATGAAAATTATACTTACCTCACTCACATCAATGACATCACCTTATTGTGTTGTTGATTTCAATCTTCAAGATCAACATCACTTGTCCACATACTTTACTTCACTTAATCCATCACTGTTTGTGCCATTTCTTTTTGCTTACTTGGGTGGAGGAATCTTCATTTCACTTAATCCATCAATGTGTTGTCCAACAATGGCATTATTCCACTATTTGTGTCCACTGTTCACTATTTATGTCCACTGTCTAGTTGAGGAACTATTCCATTGTCCATTTTCTAGGAAGGAACCCTAGATATCGTAGTCTGAGCTAGAAACCACGTCTTTTTATCACAAAAGTAAGTCTTTGGTCCACCATTTGAAGTTCTGTATGTTAATTCGAGCCACATTGTTCCCACCACTATCAAGAATCCACAGTTCTGTAGTACTTGTTTGAAGGTTTATCATCAAACTACTGCATAATATGAGGTACAAAGTGTCCAGGTCGAACATGGTCAACTAAGATCAATCGTGATCAACCATGATCAACCATCATGGTCAATGATAATCAACCATGATCAACTATGATTGTCAATCAAGATATCTATGGTTAGAATTATTGAACATGTTCAACCAAGATCAACCATAGTTATCCAATATCAACATGGTTAGAATGGTCAAACATGGCTAGCCAAGGTCAACCATGGTCAACCATGATCCACTATAATGGTTAATCAATATCTCTATGGTTAGAATGGTTCAACATGGTCAACCAAGATCAACCACTGTAAAGCATGGTCAACCATGATCAACCGAGATCAACCATTGTCAACTTGCATGGTCAACCAAGGTTAACTAAAATGGCCACGGTTAGAATGGTTGAACATGATCAACTAAGGTTAACCATAATCAATAGTGATTTAACTATGGAAAACCATGATCAACCATGATTGAACATGATCTAGCATAATCAACAATAACCAACCATCGTCAACCTTGATTAACCATGATAAACCATGATGAAACATAATAGTCAATTGAGATCTCTATGGTTAGAATTGTTGAACATGGTCAACCAAAGTCTCTTTGGTTGAATGTTGTCAAACATAATGTTTAGTCAAGGTATTTATGGTCAACCGTGATCAACCATGGATAACATGGTTAAATATGGTCAGTCATGGTCAACCATGGTTGAATAATGTTAAGAATAATATGTTAACATATTAATGCCAACATATCAATGCCAACGTTAATGCTAATGGTAATTTTAATATTAACATTAACATTAACAGTAACACTAAGATTAATATTAATATTAACATTTTTAATATTAATATTCTGATGAGACTCATCAACCCTCTTCAACCATGCTTAAACATGGTCAGTGAATTGACCACACACCAGTAATCCTTTAACTAACACAACCGCATTTACAAATATAATTGATATACCTAATAATTAGCATTTTCTTTGTCTATATGTCCATCCACTTATGAAAATTATGTGAATCAACCTATATTAACCACTAACCACTATAATTGTATTATATTAACATTAAAACTTTAATTCTTAATAGAAAAACAAATTCTTACATCACATTTATGTTAAACTCTTGCATCCCGTTTGCTTAGATCATCACAAATGTTCAAAGATTGAAAAAGGTGTTCGATTTATATCTTAAAACAGTTAGAGGAACGTAAGTGTTTAACAATTAAAATTATGTTACTTTTCAATCAACACCATGGAAATGAGACTTTAATGACCATTTAAAAATAGCTGGCATGTGTCCCCGAGTCTACACAAATGAAAAATGTTAATGTTATATTTAATCTACACACTGTAAAGTAACTTTGCAGAATTTATTGACCATTTAAAGATTGTTAGTCAGCCTTGTCCGCCTAATGACCGACCATTTACAAATATGGGTCTTTGTAAGAGTGCCATCTCAACCAAGACATGCATTCAATAATCACGTACTTATAATCTGTAGGTCGTGAGGGTTAGAAAGGCACAGGTTCAAGGACAGTTCTCATCACCAAATTCTTGGTTTCACTGTTGGCAATGCTGAAGCCATCTCGGTATTTATAGAGGTGATAGAAAGCTCTCAGAATGTCAAATGCATGTTTCTTGGAAGAAATGGGAACATTGCTCTCTGGTTTGAGAAACTCCCAATTTAATTCTCTGATCTTCTCCTCTATCATGCTGTCTATGTGATTGAGAGTATCTTCCTCTGTTGCTCCAAGATTGTCTCTCATATAACATGATATTGAAGAAGCTTCTTCTCCACGGCTCCTCTCTGCCTGCATTCACCATCATGCAACTCAAATTCGCATTCAAAACCAAAAAGAAAACCAGTTTTTGAATGCAATGCTTTTGCATTTGATTTTATATAGAAGGATGTAATATGCCAACTGACCTTGTAGCCGCACACGTCACCTCGTAGTCGGAGGATTGAAGATGCCAGGTCATTGAACTTCGATGGAAAATCAATTTCCTGCAGAATGTGAAGAGGAAGGGGAACATCCAACGTGAGAATGGGTTGCAGTGTGGCTGCTCGGTACCCAAAACTCACCTTCCCGTTCTCTAAATACTCCTCAAACGTTGGTATATAACCGCTGGAGATCCACTTCGCCTCTTCCAAAAACGCATCAAATACCGCTTCCCACTGCATAGCACAGACAAAGCAAATTAAGTGAGCCTGAGCTTTGGATATTCCATTATATTGCAAACCTAACACCATCATAAGCAAACAAATATGTTATTCGGTGCAAATCTATGTATGAGATTAAATTTGCATACAGTGTTTCGGGCATAGCTGAGCGTGTCTCGGCCTTGAGTCTTCTCCGCCTCTCTAGCCATTCCATTAACGCAATCATAAAACACCATGTATACTCCTTTCATATATTGTGGAAGGCACTCTGTGGCGGACGGATCCCATCTGATCATTTTACATACACACTTAGTTTCTGCAAATTATGCAAATTATTATATTTATTCTATTATGTCATGATCTAATCAAGCAAATTATGCCCACCTCTTAATTGCAGCTGTGAAGAGTTCGAGTTCGTCCATCGTTCCGAAGGTGTCATAGATATCGTCGAGAACTATTCCAAGATAACACAATTTGGCAAACCCCAATCTGAATGAAGAATGTTTGGGTTCAGTGGCAATGCAGGAAGCCAATGTGTAGAATTCCACGTGACGATGCCGAGTGAATGTGAGTTCAGAAAAACCCGAATCTTTCCACCATCTGCACACAAAATAATTCGAATGTTACACCACTCAAATCCCAAATTTTATGCAAGGAACATATAGTACTGCTGGAGGCAGCTTATCACCTGGACACATGCTTTAACTCTTTCTGTTGCAAGGAGTGAAAGATATTGAACTCTAATTTTGCGAGTTCTAAAAGCTTCTCTTTCTTGGTCCTCCTGAAAATCAAAATGCAAATTAGATTAACACTTAAATTTCCATAATAAAATGATGCGCCTGCTCGAATATATATTCTACTTACTCAAGCGATGGATTACTGTCGTTTCCAAATAGGTCAATGTAATTCCTTGCTTCCAATCTCGGAAAATTAGTGAGCCAGCGATATTCAAGAACGTATTCTATCTGCACCCAAAATATTGTTGTTATAAAACATATAAAACATACATAAAATATTGTACGATTTTGTGAATTTGTAATGGTACCGTTGCCTCACCTCTCGTGAAAGACTGGCACTGGAAATCGGAACCGTTTTCAGGGCTTCTTTTAAATATGTTGTAGAGAATATTTCAGCCTCTCCCATAACATTCTCCCCCGGAAAGGCAACGAGGGAGGCCCGAAATAAATTGAGAACGCCTCTGATCTCCCCCTCTGTCTGAATATTGGCAGAGCATGCAAATTCCCCATTTTCATTTTTGAATACTTTCAAGACATCTGAAATGAAATATAATGAAAATTTTTAAAGGCAATCTATAAGAGAGGCCGAAAAATTATATAAAATTACATTCAACTTCTTAAACAAGCGATTTACCTGAAGACACCGGGTATCCGTGTAGTCGAAGAGTTCGAAACCCCAAGGCAGTTGAGTTGAGATCAATAACATCACTCTCTCTCCCACATCCAATCCCTTTCTCGCCCCAATAACTGGACGAAAAAATAATTTATCGTTATAATGATATGCAACATTCCATATCTAAAGCTAATAAATAAGGATAATAAGGTTACAGTGACTGACCTATAAATATGATCTATCACCGATTTTATCTCATTTTTGAAATGCCTATCGATTCCCAGACGTTCAACGCTATCGACCATCGAAAGGCATTCAATGAGATCATTCAGGGGAGTGACTGTAACTGAATTGAACATCTCCTTTACTTCCCCAACAAGTCTCCCAGCCCGTTCGCGGTAACAAGGTGCCTGGACAAAATTGGATCAGAAACTATAGTTATTCGATGGATTGAATCTAAAGAAGGAATATGCAGAAAAATAAATTGTATTAGTTACCCACCCCATAAGGGGTCGAGAGGGACTGGATGAAATCGTCGTCCCAGAGATTGGAATGATAATCGCCTTTGCGCCTTTGCACGCCATCATCATCACATAAACTCATGCTCACAGATTTGCTATGTATTTGGGATTGATTTACGGAAGCCATGGGTACAACTGATGAGATAGAAGGGAAGAGATCGCCAATATTTCTTCTCGCTATGATAAAATAGTTATGTGGTTCAACCCAGCTGCGGCCTTTCCGGATTTATAGAGCTTCTGAGTCGTCTGCGATTGCAACCCCTGGGCAGCTTAGAGCCGCCTCTTTGGACAACAATGGCATCTCAACATTTCAATAATAAGTCGCCAACCTGAAGACGAAGGCATCTCGACTAAAATATCCATAGCCAGACAAACCCCAATCCTTTCGTCAAGTCTCCTTTGTGGACCAACATCATTTCAATCTGGAAGAGGTAGCCCACGTGTAGCCCTTGTGCTTGGATTGAATAAATCCCCTATGTGGAATCGACTTCCCATTTTGTACTAATTATTTCAATGAAGTGGCCCACGCTGTTCACCGTAATGTTCTTATTTAGAAATATTATATTGGAAGTGTCTCTTTTTAGGGCATCCAACTTCTGAGAGCTCGTTCATCAGCCTTGCCATCCAAATTTGACCCGTTTCTTAAAACTCATCCGTTCCACTTATTTAAACTCCTTTCTTAATACGTAAGCAACTCAGTTTTTGTTAATTGACATGAACATCTCCCACGCACCCAGCTAAGTGGTGAAAAGGGGCTTTGTACAGTATATATGGCTATGTTATTTGGAATAGTTGATCTCTCATAAGTATTTATTTGAGTATTCCGTGATAAAACTAGTTTTCTTCCATCTTTCAAATATTGTTTTTAATCAATAATGAATAGGGGTTAAATTTGATGGGTGAATCTATTTTTTTAATGATGTTTTTATTTTTAAACTCTGTATAACATGATTTTTAATATTTATTTATATATTTATTTATAGAAGTTTCATCTCATTTTAAATTGTACTCATAATTGTTACAAATTTCTCATTCTTTGTTGTACCAAGTCAGTTAAGTCTTATTGCTACATTATTTTTTAAAAACTTGGTAATCAAAATTTTCTGCAAATTTTTCAGGTTGTTGAAATGTTCAGCGTTGTTTTAAAAGATGGAAATAGTAAGAAAATAGATGGGAAATATGTATAGAAACAACAAAAATTAATATTATAAAGTGAAAAAAATATATATTCATAATTACACTCACATAAAAATAATGAACGTAAATATTGTTGAAAATAATGAATATAAATATTGTTACAACAAATTTGACAAAAATAATTTACTTAACAGGAATTGAAACACGCATACCATGTTTTCCATTTAAGTCAGTACGATGTTAATCTCATTAAAAAGACAATAATTGTGAAATGAGTTTCAAACCAAAAACATAATGTGCATGAAGTATGAAATCAAGCATGTTAGTAAATTAAGACCCTGTTCTCTTTGCTTTGTTCTTTTTATATAAAGAAAACAAATATTTAAAAAATGAATAAAAGGCTTATCTTAACAAGAATAAACATTAAAAAAAAGAATAAAAGACATAGCTTAACAAGAATATCTAATGGAGATGCCAAATTGAAAAGAACAAACTTACAGATATTGTAAATGATCAAGGTTTCCAAGTTGAGGCACCAGACTACCAGAGAGATCTGTATTGGCTAGGTCCCTACAAACATAGAAAAATTAGCAAAAGTGTAAAATAAAAACCAGCCCATATAGGAAAATAAGATTACAATCTATTAACACGTTATCCCCGTCACAGGTGACGTGGAACCAGTAACATGCACTAATAGTATGATCCCAACTTTGAAATAGATTATAAGGGTCTTCTAAGTTTCCCTCCAAAGCAGTAAGGGCATCACCTATGAAGAACTTGAATTGTTTCAATAACTTAAAAGTTAAGATTAAGTTATTGAAACAATTCAAGTTCTTGATAGGTGATGCCCTTAATATAGTGATATGGGGTTTAACGGTAAGTTTCGCTGGGTGAAACCCACGAGATGAGGGTTCAAATCTCATTGAGTATATAAATGACCTGTTGTGTCTTGGCTAGAAGAGTAGGCGACCCCATAGCAGATGTCTCGCCTCTTGTTCAGGCATAAGTTTCCTGCTATTGTGTGGGGTGTAGGTGGTTGCATGTAGCCTACGTTTATAGTGGCAACCAGTTAGATTTGATCCTGGGTCTATTCAGGATAACTCTCACCAATTTCTATTGTGTGGCTTTATAGTGGCAGCCAGTTAGATTTGATCTTGGGTCTGTTCAGGATAACTCTCACCAGTTGCTATTGTGTGGCGGTTTATAATGGCAGCCAGTTAGATTTGATCCTGGGTCTGTTCAGGATAACTCTCACCAGTTGATATTGTGTGGCTTTATAGTGGCAGCCAGTTAGATTTGATCATGGGTCTGTTCAGGTTAACTCTCACAAGTTGCTATTGTGTGGCTTGAGTTTCCTGCTATTGTTTGATCCTGGGTCTGTTCAGGTTAACTCTCACCAGTTGCTATTGTGTGGCGTGCAGGTGGTTGCATGTAGCCTAGATTTATAGTGGCAGCCAGTTAGATTTGATCCTGGGTCTATTCAGGATAACTCTCACCAGTTGCTATTGTGTGGCTTTATAGTGGCAGCCAGTTAGATTTGATCTTGGGTCTGTTCAGGATAACTCTCACTAGTTGCTATTGTGTGGCAGTTTATAGTGGCAGCCAGCTCTCACTAGTTGCTATTGTGTGGCTTTATAGTGGCAGCTAGTTAGATTTGATCCTGGGTCTCTTTAGGATAACTCTCACCAGTTGCTATTGTGTGGCGGTTTAGGATAACTGTCACCAGTTGCTATTGTGTGGCGGTTTAGGATAACTGTCACCAGTTGCTATTGTGTGGCGGTTTATAATGGCAACCAGTTAGATTTGATCCTGGCTCTGTTTAGGATAACTCTCACCAGTTGCTATTGTGTGGCTTTATAGTGGTAGCTAGTTAGATTTGATCCTAGGTCTGTTCAGGATAAGTCTCACCAGTTGCTATTGTGTGGCTTCCACGCGGTTGCACGTAGCCTAGGTTTATAGTCTGTTCAGGATAACTCTCACCAGTTGCTATTGTGTGGCTTGCACGCAGTTGCACGTAGCCTAGGGTTATAGTCTGTTCAGGATAACTCTCACTAGTTGCTATTGTGTGGCTCGCAGGCGGCACGTAGCCTAGGTTTATAGTGGCACCTAGTTAGATTTGATAGCCTGGGTTTATAGTGGCAGCGAGATAGATTTGATCCTGGGTCTGTTTAGGATAACTCTCACCAGTTACCCATTATCCTAGATTAAAAAAAATAAAAATCAAAATCAAAATCTCACCTCTTACGATTATCTTAGATTTAAAAAGAAAAAGAAAAAACAACAACAACAACTACTTAAAAGTTAAGATTAAGTTTAAGTAAAGTTGCAACTGCATTTTTTTTCCATTATATATGATAAGTTTGATTTAATTTCAAATTTTATTAAAATATTTTTGGCTCGATAAGATAAAGATTAAAGAATAAGTATTCTTAATTTTTCTGGTTTTTAGGCTTTGCTAAATCATAAAATAATATCTAATTAATTGGCTATTAGATATAGTTTTATTGCTATAAAAGCTGCTAAATTACCCATTCTTATATTAAAAATGAAAAATAAAAAAATATATCATTCAGAATTTGGAATAAGGCTCATGATTAGTTAAAAATAATAGTCAAAGTCACTCACGAGAGTTTGATCTCTCACCAGAATGTTTAGAAAACATTGGTTTTTTCCAAATTATAGCCTATATTAAAACAATATCCATTTTTAAGATTATGATTTAAATATTGCAATGGACTCTAATGAGACTCGCCATCATTATCAGTTGGATCAGCTGACGCTGAAAAGAAACTCGCCACCGCTACAAGCACCAGGATTTTCCAAATAAAGCTCATTATCAAAGAAGCTTGTAGCAAAGCATTTGAGTAGCACAACAACCAATTTCCGCGGGTTGTTTTGTTTGAAGTATTCAAAACATCATGGAAGGGAAGCCATGGGATGGATCGATCTCCAAACCGCCCGTCTTTCTTTGCTTCTTTACCAATTCCATGGAAGGGAGAAAGGGTACTGGGATAGAGTTTGGGGTAGGTGCATGTGAATGCTTTATCATAAGCTCCAAGTCATGAGAAGGTGGCTCAAAGGCCCCGTCGAAATGCGGGCAAGAACAATAGACGAACACTCAAGAAAATGGCGTGAAAGAGCGTTCCAAGGCATGTTTCCATAGAAATGGGTAACATGGTCCATCAAGGTACGGGTATATAAATGGAAATTTTCTACGAATGATAAAGCCTAAAATGTGGGGTGGTGAGGTGGGCACCTGGGTGCACGTTTGGAATTTCAATTTTTTTTTGCTGGTCAAATGAAAATTTGATGACTTTTTTGAATTTTTCATGCCCTTCATTTTATATTCTACTCAAATTTCTGAGTGTCAATCTAGAAACTACTCTTACATCTCAACTTCTATTAATCCCCTTGAAAGTGCCTTGTTTTTAAATAGCATGCAACCATACTTTTAAGACTTTATGAGATTTTTTAGCTTTTGAGATTAGTAATTTTGATTATGTACTTAAATGTTAACATGTAAAGAACACTAAAGAAAGGCACAGGATTAAGATGATAAAAATCCTCAATCACCATTATTTGATGAGAAGTTGGAAAATAATAACACATTATAAAAGTATGACATTTAAAAAGACAACATCCCTCATGATCGATAATAAATATTGATATGATAAAAAAAGAAGTTGGAAAGTAAGTTGTAACAATATCTTGATTAAACATAGCATTTAATAAGCCTCACTCGATACATTATAGATCAATTACTCAATTCTTTGTTGGGCGGTAATATGAATATGGCTTTTATAGGTTTTTCTTCTTGTACATTGATGATTTCAATTAGAAATACTTTTGATGGTTTCATGCTTTTGAATGTTTATGACAAAATGATGAGGCATCATACTCTACAAACATTGGGAGCGGGAGAACATGTTAGATGTAATTAGATCCATTGTTCAACTAATTCAGTATCAATTTTAGATCTCTCTATTAAAAAAAAACAATATATAAATATATATTAAAAAAAAGACCACATATAAATATATATGAAGAGTGCATTTAATCTTCAATCTAAGTTTTTGTTATAAAAAAGAACCTCAACAACTAGTTACAGGTGGCAGTGGTAGGACACACATACTTTCTCAACATATGTATTTATTGTAAAAATGTTTCAGGCAAAAATATAATCGCATGTGTTTTATAATATATAGATTTCTATTTGTAAGTATCATATTACATACAGTAGATAATCAAACTTTCAAAATATCCTTTGATTTTTTATTTCTCAATAACATAACATGAAAATTATTTACTGTAATTAGTAATAGAAATACAAATATGTCACGAGTAAAAATTTGTTGGAATCAATTGTAATAATGGCTTCCATCCATCGTAGTAGTAATTTCTAAAATTAGCTAGAATAATCATGGGTTTTAGTAAAATTTTGTTTGAATCAATTGTAATAATGGTTTAATAATCTCTAAAATCAACTAGAATAATCATGGGTTTTAGACGTCGTAATTAAATTGCAGCAAATTAATGGTAATAATGAGTTTGAACAGCTATAATTATTATATAACAATGCTTGAAATCGAATGTAATAGTAATGAATTAGGGCTGGTGGAAGATCTCATCAGTTTCTTGTAGGAGAAGCATTTGCAATAAACAGTGTTTGAGACATAAACGTGAATGCGTGAAACTGTAATGAATCTTTCACTTTCCACACAGTTATAAATAAAAGCCAAAAGCTAGAGACTTTTTTACACAAAACAGAACATTGAAAATATGGTTAAAAGTAAAATTACACCTTGAGCAAAGTTTAATTAATGATGTACACGTTCCGACTTAAAGAAAAGTGTTGCGGAGGACTCCTGGTTTAGCTTGGCTTGTTTGTCAAAATTTTCACAATTCCTTCGACGCAACCAGCCATGAATAGCAGGTTTCTTTGTTGCTTGTCCTTTGTTAGTGGTGGAGAACAAAAAATGATACAATTACCATTATGGAACAAATAATCTATGTGATGTCGAGTAGACGTTTAATAATAAAATTAATTGATGTCATTGGCTCCATCAGATACTTGAAAAAAGTATTTATTTTACCTTACGCTGTTTGGGTGTGGTTCAATGGTGCGGTTGTCTCCTCTTCTCCAGTCAACATCAAGCACCAACTCTGTATGTTGATTTTGCTGCAACTCAATTTAATATCCAACTTCACCCACTTCAAGCCTTACTCATCAGGCCTGGCATTTCAAATTAGGCATGCAATCGATATCTGCCTTTCCCTACTCCCCTCGTTCGTCCTTCTCTCCTCTTTCCAAACCAAAAACCGACACTCTACGAATTCGAACTCTGTTGTGTACCGGTCCCTGGCTAGCGTTACTAACTCAAAACAGGTATTATAAATTTTGACGGATGAAATCCAAATATAAACGTCATTTTGACAGGTTGGAAATATCTCATACACGTCAAACTTGACGTGAAAACATTTACACATACCGTCAAATACGTCTGAGAATTCAAAATACGTCCTGCAGGACGTCAAATTCCAGCCCTGCCTGGGTGTGATTTCAGGCTATTTAGATTTTTTGTGCTCTATAATTATTCAATCCTCTGTACTTAATTAATTTCTTTTGTATTGATTAATTTGTAATGGTAACCATTTCCGTTTCACGAGGAAAGAATGGAGGACCATTTTCGTTTTACACGCTGAGCAAAGCATGGAGAACTATTGTGTCAGTTACTGTTTTGGAAACAAAATAATCAAAATGCGGAGTACAAAGTATGACTATCATTTAATGGTTATTTTGTTATTTGGTTCGGTGAGTTCTAGGTTCTATAGTATTCGAAGTTCCAGACTTTGCAGAGTTTCACTTATGCCTCTGCTCCTCACGGGAATTCACATTCAGCAATAATTTACAGTCGTAATGGCCTAACATAACTGTGTATTGAGCAGCCGGGAACTCACAAACCAAATTAATTGCTATGTTACTTACCAGTCAAAAAATTGAAGTTGACATTTATGACTTCGTCCAGTAGGTTGAACAATGCGATACCGATCTAAAAAAGATTAAAAAGATATTAATGAATCACGATTCACGATGATTTACTCTCACCGTTCACTTTTAAATTTTAACCACGATGCTCACAGTTTTCTGTTTCTTATTCTAATTTCCATCAACTTGCCAAGCCGTATATCTATTTATATATATAAATAACAATAATAAAAACAATAACTTTTCATTTTTTAATACTTGCCAAGCCGTATATCTATTTATATATATAAATAACAATAATAAAAACAATAATTTTTCATTTTTTAATATGCCTGTCCAGTCATATTGACGTTTTTAAAAATTATTGACAAATTACATGGAGAATTTGAAATAGATAGTATTTTATATATTAAAATACTAAATATAAGTATATGGGCATCAAATTTAGCCCCTGATAATAATTGTTTGATTTAATTTTTTTTCTGGCTAATAAATATCTTACATTTTCAATGCTAATCATTTCCATACTCTTTTATGAACTTATCTCATTCACTTTCAACGTGCATCTCAACTTTGATTTTCTCAACTTATCTCATGAGCGTCCAATCAATGTTCATTTATATCAATTTTTCCAATAGCTAAACCATTATTCTTCGCTAGAAAATTTCTAAATTCAAGGCTACTATTCCAAATGGAGTTGTCTATAATGCGATTTTTTGGAGATTCCGGTGACGGAATCCGGCGGAAGAAATGAGGTTAAATCTTGATTTTTAGCAGTTTTAATGGTTTTTCAACTGCATATTTGGATTTAGCGCCCTGAAAAACCCCTGGGAACCATTGATTGTGCAGAAACTAGCTATCAAACTTGGGATTCCAATGAATGGTTGCCGGATTTTGACCGGAAAAATCCGCCAGAAAAACTTTCAAAAAGTCGCGTTATAGACTACTGCATTCCAAATGTGATTAGCTTTAGTGCCTTAAATATTGTGCTAGAATCTAAATACCGATAACATGCATCTATAATAAATGAGCAAAAGATAAGAGTGAAATCAACAAGCCCATGGTGATGTTAGGATAGAATTCTAAGTCTTTGATCATATCAATACTTGCGTACCTTTTACATCCATAGAGAATACACTATCTCCATTATCATTAAGTTAAGAAATTACATACATACAAATTACAAATAAAGATTTAATTGCTAGGCTTAAATCACAACCGAATTATTTATTAATTTGATGGAACTTGGTGCACAATGAGTTTTTTTGTGGCATTTCTTTAAATTGATATAACTCTTTACACACGAACTAATTTGGTAAAGCTATTGGGCATACTATCTATAAGAATATCTATAGGAATATTTTGGTGTATGACTCATCTTGGATAGTAAGGATTGATTGTTCATCTAAACTTCAAGACATATAACAAAGGATAAGTCGTCATTCAACATGTTTCAATAGCAAGAAGAAAGTATGGGTGTGTATGTGAGTGATAGTGGTACTTATAATGTGAGAGGACTTGGATTCATTTCCTTTTAGATGCCTTCAAGTGATGTTACTTAGTTAAGTGATATTTCATTTTTTCTTGGCTTGCAAATGAACTTTCTTTCAATTTCTTTCATTATAGATGTATACTAGAGTGTTGCACTTGAGGGAAAATGATACACCGTTAACAAGTTGTAGTCTAACTAATCCAAGGACTCTGGCTACAGGGGAAAGGGACGGTGACTTGTATATATGTTACTTGTCAATCACATGGCACTTGTATGTTCTAGTGAGAGGTTGATGATTCTTTTAATGTTTAGGAGGTTCAAGAGCATATGTGAATACACATATCTTGAATAAGGGTGAGTATACTTTCCTAAAATTATGTCGGTCATATAACATTGGTTTCTCCCATTAATGAGCCTTCAAAATGTCTGTGGATGAGAGATGTCATATCTTGATGGAGGATGAAGCTAAGATTGATTCCATACACGTAAATTCAAGTTTTGTAGAGGAGAGGGAGTTGGTGGTGATGTTTCTCTTTCTTTAGGATTCCCTTGAGATGAACAAGTTGACCTAATTCAAGTAATTTTAGTTTTTGAAGGATTTAAGTTGCATGAAATGGATTCTCATGTTGAAAAGTGTTGATAATCTAACATATATCTTTATTTACAGCGCAAGCTTCGTATTTCATGACAGAGAAGGATGCATTTCCATATTATCCACAATGTACCCTTTCATTAATCCAACTCACACCCATTATGATTAAGTTCTATCTTTTTCATCTTCATTTTTCTTTATAAATGCACAAAGAAGGATCATTAAAATAAAAGCTTTCCATAGCTTTATAATTCTTAAAAAGTTATTTGTGGATCTAGTGGAACTTGTACATTCTACTTGAGATGTTGGAGGAGTCTTCTAGTTAGAAGGGGGTTTAGAGCATATAGAAGTTCCCATACCTTCAATGAGAGTGAGTAGTCCTTCCAAGAAATATGCTGGCCATATTATATTGATTTCTTTCCTTCATGAAGCTTATAGCTGTGATAGGGAAGAGAGGTTTGATACCTTTACGGAGGATGGCATTGGTATTGATTCTAGACTTGCAGGTGTTGGGACTATTCTAAAGGAGAGGGGGTTGGTCAACATGATACTCATGCTTTAAAATTATCTTGGGATGAGGGCGCTGACTTAGTTGTGGTTTTTTTTGTTGCCAAAGGATTTGAAGTGCATGAGATGGATTTCCAATTGGTAATTGTTAATAACATTACATAATGTTAAAACCCTATTTTCCTCTCCAGTATAGTGGGAGAAACCTAAGTTCAACTTACCTTAGTTGTCAGATAGAATGCACCCTCTTTCACTGTTGCCTTTACTTATGTGAGATTTATTCCATGTTGAAAGGGTGGAATTACATGATTGAGTACTTTCTCATAAATATTTGACCAAAACTTTATAATAGGAGATAATAATAATCTCATAATTGAGTTAATTGAGAAAAAACACATAATTGAGAACAAGGTTCTAGAGTTTGTCATTCCCAATAAGATCAACTTGACATACTTATCTATGAGTTGGCTATGGGTCCATTATCATAAATGCTTCGTTACTTCTTAAGCCCCTAGGTGTCTAGATACATTCTCTGGGAGGAAAGAATGAGCCTATATAATCTGACCCTATCAAGAGGAAAATGGTGAAATCTAGTATCCGTATTATAGCTTGGTAGCTTGACTGCATTGGGAGAAGGAGGCCATGCTACAAATTGTAGAGGAGGCTTTCATTTGTTGACTATAATTCCTTTGTACTTATTGTTTATTATTAATAAATTATGATGGTTCCTTTGCATTCATTTTAATTTATACATGTTGTTTTTTCGTTTATTGGCCCTTTATGGAAGGCTTTCATTCTTTTTTGTTGATGTATCTATGTAGAATTTGGATTGTGATAGATGGGAGTGAGATCTTCAAGTAGAAGTGTGATTATCAGAATCAATCCCAACACCCTTCACTGACCTACAAGGGATCGAGTATTTCCTCAACCTCTTTGCATGAGAATATCATGTATGAATGGCATGGATGTATTGCTCAGATAGTAATTTGATTTTTTTTCCTATTGGTCACTGCACACACTAATTTTGGGTAGGTTTTAAGGATCCTATTGGGTTAAAAGTAACCTACTCTTATTAGGTGAAATTCTCCTATAGTAGAACTGGCAACTCCACTTGGGATCAAACCAAAATCTCTAGTTTCACAAACCTGTTGGAAACAATGCACTTATCCTTATGTATCAGGAATAAGTTAATGTGATTATGTGAGTGAAATCCTATGAACCTCCTTAGTCAAGTTTTCATTCTAAGCACCCCACTATGCCTACTGCTTCCAGTATACCTCTCATATTATATAAGCCTATAGAACCAGTATATCTCCCACCTAATGATGTTATTTAGAAGTCAGCACAGAATCTCAATGCACAAGCTACCTAACATTACAGTGGCAATGAGGACCTTTCCCAAGCACCATGTGCCATATCCGGCCTCAAGGTTTTGTAGAGCTGTCATTGGAAATGCAAAGCCTTATTGACTCTTATCGGAAGGGTGTACCCCTCAAAGTCTAGTCTGATTACATTTGATGTTGATGCTCCTCGCTATAGAATCTCCCGTCATGTTTCCTTTACATTTGACACCACTTTATTCCTTAGGGAATTCATCCAAATTTTTACATCTAGCTAGGGGACAAGACTACATATGTTGATGTTGAAGTTATAGACGCTCCCTTAGATTATAATATGTTCCTTGGTTAGAGTTGGCTTTATCCCATGTCCATTGTCGTGTCTTCAGTTTTTCGTGTGCTTCGATTTCCCCATGAAGGCAAGATTATCACAATATATTAGCTATATTATTGCATATCATCAACTAATTATACCACTATAGGCAATGTTAGGGTCCCACCCTAACACCCTTATTTATGTAGTGGGATCACGTCATAGTAAAGAGTCAATAAAGCCCATATTAATAATTGTAAGTGGTTAAATCACAATTAATGAAGGGACCACAGTTAGTTGTAAATGGGCCATGGTATTAGATAGATGGTATTAATAAAACCCATGGTATTGCATGTATGAGTCATATATAAAGGATAGAGACTCCCTGCGAGGAGCATCGTGTCTTATTTTTGAATCTAGCTCTGCTCTATTGGAGGTTGCCCCCTCGAAGAGGCCAGTGAACAATGCTTTTTGAATAATAAAATATTTGTTGTTGACTCTCACTATTCTATGTTCTGGGTATCTTTCTCACATATTCTGTATTTGGGTATCTTTTTGCAGGTTAAGAGCATAACAAGTGGTATCAGAGCACTTTCCAAGGCCGGTGGGATCTCCATTTCTTAGTAAATGTTTTTTTTTGGCTAGAGAAGTGTTCCGGCGTCTTTAAACCACGAGATATGGCGTTGAGCGCATAAACCTGTAGATTTGGGGAGGCATGCACACAGGAAATACAAGAGGTGGTCACGCTTGTTGCACTCCATTGTAACCCCTGTGGGTACCCCTTCGAGTAGTAGCACATTAGACAGAACCACGTACAAACTGTCTTCCAAGTACCTTCTGAGTATATCGAAAGCTCCCTAGCTCCTCTGCAACCTAGCCATAGATAAACCGTCGGTCGTCTTGCTGCTACAGTACACCGAGAATAGAACTGGGAGAGATTACTCACCCGTATGATAGGGTAGTCGGGTTGTACGACTAAGGGTAAGGTTGATCCTCCTTAGTTAGAGCCCTGAAACATTGGGCCGAGTACTACTGTCAGACCCTTATGTATATTGCGATCTGTAGCACCTGACACTCCTCGAGACCATAGTTCCTTTTCTATCTTGGGATCACGCATCATCTCTGCCAGATCCGCTTGCACAAAGGGGTGGAGCAACAACAAACATCAGTCCGATCTATTAGATTGATCAGATCCGCAGCAGCAATCTATTCAGCTGCTAAGAGCTATCTGATCCGCCATTCAGATCTCTCAGATCCACCTGATCTGAGTGGTTATGTGGGGTTCCTATACCGAAGCATGATTTTCGCAGGACTTTTGGCAGCATTGACATTTTGAGGATTCGGCGACTGCAGTATTCCTAAGGAAGGAGTAAAACTCCGTCAGGAGTTTTGAAAAAAAAAAGTATGAGATCTCCTGGGGTGCTTATTGGTGATCTATCCCATCATAATCAAGATGCCGAGCTGAGCACGGTGGTACCATTCAAATTAGTGAAAAAAAAATCTTGGCGGTCCCAAATTTCAAGAACATCAGTTCGATGCGTGGTAGAAACTAGAGCTCAAGCTATGGCCAATGAGAGGATGGACAAACTTGAACAATCCTTGCACTCCCTCCAAACTCAGATTGACAGACTAACGAACTTAATCCCGAGCATGATCCTGAAGGGCAACGAGGAAGCCCATGAGGAGGTGTATATTGGCAATGGGCACAGTGAGGGTGAGTCTAGCCATTCTCTTCACCTCTGGGGCCCCCAACAATAATCCCGTCTGAGACCTCCCAAGTTGGATATGCATAAATTTTATGGTTCTCACTCGGCGGCATGGGTAGCACAAATGGAGCAGTATTTCAATCTGAATAACATCTTAGATAATGAGATTCAGCTTATGGTGGGGAGCATGTACTTGGACAATGAAAGGTGGCAATGGTGGGAATGGCATCAACGTTGCAATGCACCTTTTTTGACTTGGGCCACCTTCAAAAAAGCTCTTACAGATCGCTTTGACTAGGAATCTTCTTTTTTGGGTCATCTTACTAAGCTCCAGCAGACTGGCACAGTGGATGAATATATTACAACCTTTGAAGCCTTAGCCTTCCACACTAAGGGTCTCTCAGATGTGTTCTACATGGAATGTTTTATCAGCGGTCTTAAAGAGGCCATAAAAGCCCACGTCCAGCTACACCACCCTCCCACATGGATGGAGGCTTTCAAGGTAGCTCATAACGTGGAACGTGCGTTAGCAGCCCAGTCCACTTGCCAAATTTCACATCCAAGGGTCGCCCCACACAAGCTTACAGCACGAATCAAACACTTAAGGTTCAAAAGGTGTCACCTGCAGAAATGGCCGAAAGAAGAAAGCATGGATTATGTTACTACTGTGATGAAAAATACTCCCCAGGTCACATATGCAAGGAGCCAAAATTTTTTCAAA
>APFE031232685.1:61864-93146 GCA_000404065.3 Pinus taeda | reverse complement strand
GGGCGTGCAGGTGTCAAGGTGGACCCCAAAAAGATCCAGGCAATGCAGGATTGGCCTCAACCTAAGACCTTGAAGAGCCTGAGAGGATTTTTGGGTCTCACAGGCTATTATCACAAATTTTTCTGCAATTATGGTCACATAGCGAAGCCCCTCACACAACTCCTGAAGAAAAATTCATTCTTCTGGAATGAGGATGCACAACAGGCATTTACAGCTCTCAAAAATGCCATGTGTTCCACTCTAGTCTTAGCACTACCGGATTTCACCAAATCTTTTGTCATTGAATGTGATACTTTGGGTCCAGGTATTGGAACAGTCTTAATGCACGAAGGTCGGCCTTTGGCCTTCACAAGCCAACAACTAAGTGGGAAGAATCTAGGTCAATCTACCTATGAGAAGGAAATGATGGCCATCTTACATGCAGTAGAGACCTGGTGACCTTACTTACTGGGGCAATGTTTCCAAATTCGCACAGACCATCACAGTCTTAAATATTTTTTGGAGCAATGCCTATCCTCCCCACAACAAAATAAATGGCTCACCAAAATGCTGGGATATGATTATGAGATCATTTACAAAAAAGGGAAAGGAAATAGTGTAACAGATGCATTATCTCGCCAATTTGAGGAAGAAAGTACCCTGCTAGCAATTTCCCTTCCCATTCTAGAATGGATTGAAGAGGCTCGCAGTGAATGGTTTTCACATCTCGGGCTCTCCCAACTCATTTCTCAGTTGCAGGAGGATCCAAATCCCACCAAGGGCTACTCGTGGTAGAATGATATTCTTCGCTATAGGGACAAATTTGTAATATCACCAACATCCACCCTCAGAAGTCGCATTTTGGCAAAATTGCACTCATCCCCCCTTGCAGGACATTCAGGCTTTCAAAGGACGTATGCTCGCACCAAAAGATCATTTTTTTCTACATGCATGAAAAAGGACATCCTTACTTTTGTAGCAGAATGCGATGTCTGTCAACGCCACAAAGGGCAAATTGTCAAAGCACCAGGCACATTACAACCATTGCCCATCCCGGCATCAATATGGACGAAGTTTTCTATGGATTTCATTACAGGTCTTCCAAAGTCCGGAAACAAGTCAGTCATCATGGTGGTTGTGGACAGACTTTCGAAGTATGCTCATTTCTGCGCCCTACCCTACCCTTCTACACCGACTTTGGTCGCTCAATCTTTCATGGATCAGATCTTCAAATTGCATGGCATGCCTACTTCTATTATGTCTGATTGTGACCCGATCTTCACCAGTAATTTTTGGTAGGAACTCTTCAGGCTACAAGGTACCCAACTAAAACTCAGCACTTCCTATCATCCACAAACAGATGGTCAAACTGAAGCTGTCAACAAATGTCTGGAAACCTACCTTAGGTGTTTCACTTCAGAAAAGCAGCATCTTTGGGTACAGTGGTTACCTCTGGCTGAATGGTGGTATAACACCAACTAACATGCCACCACAAAAATCACTCCCTATGAAGCAGTATATGGTCAACTCCCTCCTTCCCCTACTTCTCATATTAAGGGATGCTCAAAGGTACAAGCAATGGATCAACTCCTACAAAGCCGTGCAACCATGCTCGCCCATCTTAGAGAGAATCTTCATCAAGCTCAAAACCGCATGAAGCAACAGGTAGACCAGCATCGCTTAGAGCGCCAATTTCAAGAAGGAGATCAAGTATTTTTGAGGCTGAAACCATATAAGCAAACATCACTCAAAGACAAGGGTTGTCAGAAATTATCTCCAAAATTCTACGGACCATATCAAGTACTTCAGCGCATTGGAGAAGTAGCCTACAAGCTGGCTTTGCCGCCTACTACAAAAATCCATCCATTTTTCCATGTCTCATGCCTCAAGAAAGTGATTGGGAACAATTGCAGATTTCAAACCAGTCTACTTGAATTGGACAAGGAAGGGTCAATCTGGCTCGAACCTGAACATGTCCTAGACACATGAGAAAGGCCCTTGCGTGGCCGCGTGATTAGGGAAGTCCTCGTCAAGTGGAACGGCACCTCTCTGGAAGATGCAACTTGGGAACCAACCACTATTCTTCAGCAGTTCCCGCAGCTTCAGCCTTGAGGACAAGGCTATTCTTAAGGGGGAGGGCATGTTAGGGTCCCACCCTAACCCCCTTATTTATGTAGTGGGATCACGTCATAGTAAAGAGTCAATAAAGCCCATATTAATAATTGTAACTGGTTAACCCGCAATTAATGAAGGGACCACAGTTAGTTGCAAATGGGCCATGGTATTAGATAGATGGTATTAATAAAACCCATGGTATTGATCCATGGTATTGCATGTATGAGTCATATATAAAGGACAAAGACTCCCTGCGAGGAGCATCATGTCTTATTTTTGAATTGAGCTCTGCTCTATTGGAGGTTGCCCCCTTGAAGAGGCCAGTGAACATTACTTTCTGAATAATAAAATATTTGTTGTTGACTCTCACTATTCTATGTTCTGGGTATCTTTCTCACATATTCTGTATTTGGGTATCTTTTTGCAGGTTAAGAGCATAACAGGAAATATTATGCCATTTAGTGGAGTTAACCCCACAACTTATGAGAGTGGTGTTGTGAGATTGTTTAAAATATTGTCTCTTATAGGTGTCTTTCCTTCACCCACATTCCTCATACAATTGACAATCTCATCTATACGCAGAAAATAATTAGCTATGCTTTCTTTGCTATGCATCTTAAGATTTTCATACCGTATTCTAAGAGTTTGAAGCTTTTCTCATTTTAACTGTTCATCTCCTTCATAGCTTAGAATGATTTTGTCCCATATTTCCTTGGCAGATTTGAAATGCATGACCTTCATGAATTCGGATTGTGACAAACTTCCCAATAAGACAGTAACAACTTTGGCATTGAGTTCATATTCTTTCTCTCTGCTGTATCTGTAGGAATTGTTGATGGATATGTGTATCCTCCTTCCATGATTCCCCAGACATCCATTCCAAGCGATTGTAGATATGTTGTGGTTCTTATCTTCTAGTGGGTAAAGTTGCTCCCGTCAAAGATTGGTGGTCTGATGGATGCCTCTCTTTCTTGATTAACCATTTTGATGGATCTTTCCTTCAAGCGATCAAGCTTCTTCTGAAGAACATGCTCTGATACCAATTGTTGGAAATAATACTGAGAAGGGGGGGGGGGTGAATCAGTATTATTAAATCAGATATTTTTCATTTTCATACTCAGATTCATATATGCTACTTCAGTTAAGGATATCCGCGTATATATGCGACTGTGTTAAAAAAAACTAGTGTACATCCAGTAACCTTTATGATTTAGTTAGTTTATCTTTAGTTAATGCATCCGAACATTATTAACCATATTAACAGTAAATAGGAGCAGTATAACAGAACATATCATAAGCCACACACATGAACACCATGATATAAGGTGGAAACCCAATGTGGGTGAAAACCACCTACTGCAATTTGCTTCTATCTTCTTTCAATAAGAAACTTCTTTTACAATGTACTGGTACAGTCATTTACCAGTACGCAGGCTGCAACCTGCAGGGAGATACAACCCTCTCTCGTTTTCCAGCTTCTCCTGGAAGGGAGCTACAACCCCCTTAGTTCTTGTACTAGTTGAGATACTAGTACGCAGGCTACTACCTGCAGAAGGCTACAACCTTCTCTTTCTTCCAGGGACCACATTTCATACGTTTTTAGACTGGATCCATAAATACACAACAATCATCACTGCAATTTTGTCATCAATTATACTTGCATCATCAACCTCTGAATCACCCAATACTTAATCACTGAAACCCTGTCAACAACCACAGTTACCAAAACACATACCTGAGCCCAGAACTCTACCACAACCACAAGGATCAATAAAAACTAGAAACATCAAATCTCATAATGCATACGCTACTTGACTGTGTCAAACACGCGTGTATACGTGCCTTCACCAAAGAGAACCCGCGTACAGATCTATAGATAATTACTTAAACCTTTGCTGTCATCAACTTGATTCAGATCACAAACCCATAACAATCATGCTCGAACTTCACCCTTCAACCCACATTCATTTCACCCCATTTGGCCTAATGATCTTCTCCTTATATAGGTTTAGGATTTTCTCAATACCATGGTCCAAAACCATGTCGAACCAATACCTTGGACCCAATACGTGGGGTCGTCACTTCGGACCAAATACCATGGACCAAATACGACAGACCAAAACCATGGTTTCCAACATGTACGCACCTTTAATTCTATGAAACTGCATGTACGCGCTTACTGTTCCGCTAACCTGCGTGTATACATGCTTCCATCAATTTTAACATGCGTATATCTCGTACATGCCTTTTGCTCAGATAACCCACGTATATACGTGCTTTCATCACGGTCAACCTGCGTATATCTCTCTCTTTACCTGTTGCACTATGATCTGTCCTCTGAGTGAGTTTCCATCACCAGTATCATTCCTCTGAGTGAGTTTCCATCAAGGACAACACTTGTACCATAATGCCAATAATCTCCCCCTTTGGACTTGATGGCAACAACCACACCAAATTCACTCTCCCTCTTTGACATCAAGGGAAAAGGGCGGACCAAGATGTTCTCTTCTTCGGTATACCCTCTTTTTTCCATACTCCCCCTGAGTATGTTGGGTCCCCATAATAATAGTGATTACCCCATTAGTATTGTAGTTGTACCCCTTATTAATATTGTTGTGCCCCTATTGCCCCCATATTGTTATTACTATGCCCCATAGAATCCCTCTATTGTAATTTTTGTGGATATATATTATTATTGTTAGGTCGGCTGGGTTATATTGTGAGTCCTTAGACTCCTATATATAGAAAGGAGGTTTTGTCATTTGAATCATCCAAGAATTGTTCATTTATGTAATGTAAAGGAGGTTGCCCCTCGAAGAGGCTAAAGTTTAAGGCGTTGATCTATCTTTTCTATCTTTTCTTGAGCTGGTTTCATAACAAATTCAACAATTACAAAAAATAGCATTTTATACAAAAGAGTATCTGATGTCAATTTTTAATGGCTCAAGTACAAAACTCCCATTGATGAAGAATTGAGAGAGTCTACAGTTAAAATAAAAACATAATGTTTAATCATGAATTGAAGAAGTTTAAAGGATCATGGGAAACGATTAGATCCAACATGTTGTCAAATAATTACAAAGAGAGGAGTGGCAAGACTTTCCATTTTTTGTTTAATTGTCTTAAGGAGTCAATTTGTTCATCAATGCATATGTTGAAATGTAACATTATCATGTGAATTGTTATAGGGATCCAACCAATATATAAACCACATGTTTTCTAAGTCATAACAAATAACACTTATACATTTATATCATTGTTCATATGTTGCTTAAGGAAGTATCCAATTTTGTTTTGGACCCAATATCCCACTTACTGTGTTGACTTGTTTTTATAGAATATAGGCAAAAATTATTATATCAAAGACATCATTAAATCAACAAGAATGCCACACAAAATCATTTATGTCTAATTATGTTTATTTACCCTAAGGTGAAAGTTTACAAGGAACATGGAATTGATGTCTCTCAATCACATGCAAAAATCATAACGAATACGACAACTACTTGTATCATTGCTCGTAAGTACCTTATGGAGAAGTATCTAACATTGTTTTGGACTTTGTGTAGCATTGTGATGATTTTATCTTTTAAAGCATATTTGAGAAGATTTATTGTGTCAAGGCTATCGCTAAATTAGTGGAATGTCACAAAAGTATAATCATATACACATTCTTACCCTAGTGAGAAGCTTTACAAAGGTTCGTCTTCCCCGCAGTCACATTTCACCACCATCTTCATTTTTCTTCTAGATCTCTGCACTCATATGCTTGCAGCTGAAAAGAATGGAATGGTTTATTTAGTTGTAAATTGGGTAAATATGTCATTAGCCAAGGTTGTGTTCCAAAGGCCATTTTGTGCAAGTGTTGAAAGAGTGCAACAACAATAAACATTTATTAAAAATGTTTTCGCTAGTTGATGAAGAGAACACACAACAGGTTACTTGTATGAGGCCATGGTTATGACAACGGAAGCTATCAAAAACTATCACAAGGTTACAAGTATTGCATGAAAAAATTATTGACCTCACAATGAATTTATGATCAATGGAAATAAAAGCTTCATCATCTGATTCATGCAACAAGACTCTACATTTACCTCTTGTTCTATTACTCTTGAATTTAAATTTAATGTTGAGGTTATGGACAAATACCTCATGTGTTCACAAGATGGTGATGAATCCAAATGAATGCTCAAACATTACAAAAGAATTGAAGATATATAAAATGGGCAGTGGAACATTTGGCTCTGAGAAATTTGTACAAATAGGCTAGAAAGTCATGTATGCATCATTTTGTATTCATTTATTCTCTTTCAGATTTGTTATCATATAAAAATGTCATATAGTTTAAAATTAATTAATTTATTTATTTATTATGCCTCAAGACTCATAATTTTGTGACCCTCTAATATTTCTTCTACCATGCATTTACAACAAGGCCTACATCTACTATAATCTCCCTTTGTGGGTCTAGCAACATCTATAGTAATCTCCCTCTATGGGTCTAGCAACATGTAAGAACCCTGACATGCAGGCAATTTGTTGGATTGGATTGACACTACACTCTAGCGGAGGGTGGAGACCAAGAGACCTATCATGGAAGTGCCACTCTAGGGGAGGGTGGAGACCAGGGGAGGGTGGGGACCAAAAGGCCTCTCATGGAAGAGGCACTTATAGTGGTTATAGGATGCACCAAAGGTGGAAGAGGTGTGTGTTCAAACGTAGAGACATGTGGAGAGAATGTTGTAGCGCAATGGCCTTTGGAGGTTTAGGTGGAGGTAGAAGAGAACCTTCACAGAGAGAGTGAGGCAATAATTAGCAAAAAACATTTCACTCCAATGTTAAGGACTTCTCTAGAAAAAGAGCCATTATTTTTGCTCGGAAAAAAATCAATATTTTTGCTCATAAAAAGTGAACGAGGGAATCAATAGTATATTTATCATTGTAGATAATTGATTCCATCATGATGACAAACATTTATTATAATTTTATAGTAGACATATCCATCAGTTTTATTTGACTTCTTATACATTTCATAGATCAGTTTTATTGTCGTATTGATGTGGCAATGTAATTATTTGATGTTTGTTACTCAATAAAATTATGTGATATTGTTAATTTAAAATAAATAATAATAATAATCATTAATTAAATTAATATTCTGATATTTTCAGTTTCCAAAATTTTCCTCACTAATGAGTTTTCTTACAGACGTAACATATACTCCCCAAAACTACATTTGCAACATTGATACGTTGTCACTATGAACCACAAATCAAGATTTGTTGACGACTTATGGAAAATCATTAGCTGAGGTCAAACCCCTGTATATTTTCATCACCACGAGCAGTGTTTCCACTAACCTTCATATCATGCACACCATACACAACCTCATGCAAAGAGATGGAGAATCCAGTAACTGAAGCCTAAAATTTGTATGGTTTACACTAGCGTATCATCGATTGTTTCAAAAGTCAGGCTTAACTAGTAATTGAAAATATAGATTGTTTCTGACAGAAACCTCCTTATAATAAGAAAGGCCAATTAATAGTCAAGGTTTTCCCTTTCCCAATAATAAAGAACGAGAAAAGTCGAATACAAAACATGCAATAGTTTGTACAGTAAGCCAGTAAACTCAAGTTGCATGGTGCAATGCATAAGATGCTTTCAAGCATTGACTTCAACCGTCTCCTGCCCTGTGACATTTTTTCTGACTGGATAGTAATTGTAACGAAGTTCCGCTACATCATCACCAGATAATTTCTTCCAACCTTGCGGACCCACATAATACACAGAAGTAAAGAACATTCATTACCCATAAGATCATAAAGAAATTACATCTATAATGAAATATATCAAGTTTGTCAAATTATAAAATGCTACATACCACTTGCCACACCCCCACTGGCACCATCACGAAATGTTGCGTGGTATATAGAGCGTCGAGCTAGTTCTGCAGCTTCTTTCACCAGCATATCCCAGCGGTACCTATATTTGTGATCATGAGATAAGCAAAAATGAGCACAAATTGAACTTCCAATAATAGAATTTGAGCAGAACTTTACAAATTGTTGGCAAACCCTACCCACTGTCCAGGACACCGTAAGCATATGGTGAACCAGATCCAACAGAAAAACGTGTCCCCCTAAGTCTTCCTCCTTCACTGTCTACATAATATAGACCAGGGCCCTGTGGATTTAAATACAATTATGGAATTATTATTCTTGTGAGCCCATAATATAAAACATTACCACTATTAACATCAAGTTTTCTATTACCGTTTCATCCCATCCGGCCATCATTGTACCCACTGACAAGCCCATTCCTCTATATGAATAGAGGATATTTGCCAACAATTTAGAAGTGTCTGTCACTGATATTCTTCGCTTGTTTGCCAGCTCATGTAACTGACACTGTTATCAGGAACCAGGAAATTAAATAACAACTTAGGTAAATAATGATAATACATTTAGGCTAATGCAGAAGAAAGATTCCTACAACCAAACAAAGACCTAAGCAATCATAATGCATTAGCATCATAGATATCGCTAGTGAAACTAGTGATGACCATTTTCCCCCATTAAGTGTCAACTTCAAGCATTTCTTAAGGAATAGAGATACTTTAGTCGCATTTTTTTCCAATTGATTACTTATAACACAATCATAATAGCATGAATGATAGCAAAGTCTCCGAGGCATCCTTGTTCAAAAGCAAAGGAATAGGAAAATTGTAATCAAAGTAACCGAAATATCAAGTACCTAGCATACCCTAAACTGGGTGAATGAGAAAGGCCAGAGTAAATTGGGAGACATCAGATTCAAAATGCATGGATATTTGAGTGGTTTAACTTAATTTTATCTATAAAAGGAATTGTTGGCTACGATTTATATTCTTGGATCAGTTTATACATAAAGAAATTATCTGGTCCTTCATCTTTTGTCCTTCAACACAGTAAAATAAACAATAAGAATCAAAATTTCGTCACACATTTCTTTATGAGTTTATATGTAATATGTGATAATATTAGAACCCTTTTTTCCCAAAAGAGTTAGATGCATTGGTGAGGAATGGGGAGCTTTTCACCAATGACAAAAGTTCAATTTCCACGAGGGTGTTTGGCCCTTGACGCTGCCATGGGGCCATTCAAAGGTTATGGTCAAATGTCTGAGGATTGCATTGCACTCCCCACACACACAAGTGAATCAAAACCCACCCTATTGTTATCCTTAAGACCTGACACTAATCGGTACAACTACGGCTAAATTTTTTGCTCATGGGAGTGTCATATAACAAAAAGCAGCTAAGTGTTTGGCCTTGTGTTAACAAAGAGGCCTAGGTTCCAAACCCTACAAGTGGGTGCAGACAAGGCCAAGTGCCAGTTCTAGGTGACTTTGACACACCCCTCATAGGGTTGTAGTTTAGCCAAAGAGATTCTACAGCTACAACTAAATTTTTTGCTTAAGGGAGTGTCATCTAACAAAAAGCAACTGAGTGTTTGGACTTATGTTAACAAAGAGACCTAGGTTCCAAACCCTACAAGTGGATGCAGATGAGGCCAAGTTCAGTCCTAGGAGACTTTGACACACCCCTCATAGACCTGCAATTTAGCCAAAGAGATTCTACAAAGCATATTTCGCATATATATATAAACTTTGGTCTAATATTAACATATAGGATGTGTAAAAATAAATTTCAATCAACTAAGATATTAATCTATCACAATTAAGAAAATCTAATATTTATCTGATGTTATAGGTAAACTTTGATTTGATTTGATCCAAAGAGAAGTTACAATTTATATAAATAGTATAAGAATTAAAGAAAATGTGTTTACTTGCCCCATGTTGTTCATGACAGTTTAATTTTTTGGCTATGTGTCCTCGTGTATTCTCCCATTTTCTGATATGTTTATGGTAGGTTCATTTTTTTAAAAGCATGCCCTCTTGGCCCTGGGTAGCATTTTTTTAAGCTTACATGGCATTTCCCAAACACTTCATCCCACCCAAAAAAGAAGAAAAGCAGTCACTCTAGCCAATGCATAGGATCTAGCCCTCCTGAGGTCACAAAAACCAAAACTAGTCCCCTCCCTGCCATGCTTTCCAACCAAAGTTATAATCCCTTCTATCATAACCAACCCCATTCCCTCATGTTCTCTTTCCCCACTTCAAGGTATGTAAATTAGAATGAAAAAGGGATTTAAGAAACATTCCAACATAGATGTACTACTATGAGGATCTCATTTCAACTTCAGAGCAAGTAACTATCCGAGAGAATCTAGGCAAAAAATATTATGAGGACCTTTAATTTCTCATGTCCTTGGTCAAAGTTGTCAACAATTTTATGTCCCATGAAACTTGGTTGAGAATCTAGTATTGTCTTTTCAAATGTTTTTTTTCCCACGGGAAGCTCTTTGGAAGCATAAACCAAAAATAGTGTCATCTGTCTCTATGCTTTTTCTCTTTATGAGAATGAGTAAATAAGATTCCTCATTTATACAAACAGACACTCATCCCCATATATCTACTTGAATTTAACATGAATTATCCTCAATGAAGCAGCAGGGATCAAGAATTGACTTGTTATCAATTTCATCCCCCTATGTTAAGCCTTTAGCAATTTATTGCGTTCATTGTATGATAGGGAGAATACCAAGGTTTGTTATGCACTCATTTTCGTGATCATCAATTTAGTGTTTACCAATGCCATGCTCAAAAGTTCTGGCTACATTCAAATGACCAAGACATTTAAGTTATAGAGACTTCAAGATAGTGCTACATTGTTTACATGGATGAATCCATGAAGCCAGACCACTTCAACCTCCACCAACATTGGTACACTTTTACTGATAGACGATGTTTCAGGATCCAATTTGAGCCCTCCACAATGTTATACATGAAGATGTACAATACGATGATGTCTGACTTCATTGCCACATTGAGCAGCGCATAAGCTCAAGCTATGGAGAATATGGAGGGATTATTTTTCTTATTTTGAGACTTCGTCAATTGACTTCACACAACTTCGAGCTTGAATTACTAATAGTGGCTTTCAACGCAGGACAAAGATTAGTGCTTTTATTTTAGGATTAATGATAGGAAGGGAGCCATCCAAACTGTAGCTTTTGCGCTGATTTGATTGGAGGTAGTTTCGCACATTACAAAGATTATGGATTCTATTTTAGGATTAATGATAAGGAGGAGGGCCTCTTAAAATATAGATTTTGAATTGAGGTGTAGACTTTGTCGTAACCATATGATTGATTTTCTATCTGCAACGAGCATTTTAAGGCAAGGGCTAACCAGCCTGCCATAGGGCATTAAATGCCCTGGTACATGCAGGCTATATAACAAAATAACGCACCGCCTCAGTGGCTACATAAATTAAAAATAAAAGCTGTGTGTTATTTTGTTATATAGCCTGCATGTACCAGGGCATTTAATGCCCTATAGCAGGCTGGTTAGCCCTTGCCGCATTTTAATGCTTAATCAAATAAACAAAAGATGTGCACGGGGTTTGCAAATAAGCATTGGAACATTGAATTCACAAATCTTAGGGCATGCTTGAAGTAGACGATAATATTAATGACATATCATTTGAATTAACACCACTTTATTTTACCTACAAGTTAAGGTTCACATAAAGAACTCAATAACACAAATATATCCATAAAACATTGACAATATACCATCCATATTATCATCAGATTAATGTCATTTCCATTAAACCAATTGAATAAAATGCAAAACCTATTGCTTCCATAGTGTATTCTACTTGTGATTGTTTGTTCCATCACAATACATTGATACAGGGATATGAATCCACTGTAAGTTCCATTCATGTAAGGTGTTGTTACTAATAAATAAGTGTCCCATCAATCCAAAATTGACAATGGGGTGTGAAATATTTAAAAGTGGCGCAGGTTTTTAACCTAGGTTAATTTAATATAGCATAGTTTAGCTGTTCTATATTTTGGTCCTTACCCGGGCATATTTTCCAGCCAATTTTACCTAAAATCTAATAGGGATTTGCTGGAGTTGTAGGTTTGAGCTACCTAGTCTGCATAATCCTAGTATCGTAGGGGGTTTTCAATGGTGCTGCTAAATCCATCTATGCATTCAACATGCAATTTTAACAATGAAAAATTATAATCTTGTGCAAAATTGTATCATCGGATTCCAGTGAAAAAAGCCAAAACATAGAACAGTTAGACTGCACCATTGAATTGTATTGAAGCCACTTGTTTGCCTAGAGGTACCAATTCAACTGCCATATACCCATAATAAAGTTCAATTCCAGTGCAATGATTTTCAAGCCTGGCCTCAATCCAGAAACAACTTCATACATAATAAAATTTATGTTATTTTGAAGAATAACTTAAGACTTGCATATCTTTCATTTTCAGCTACATGAAACACACCACAAAAAACTCCAACAAAATATATCCAAATTTAATTCAATTTCACAAAATCTAAGAAATACACCATAATGGTGTTGAGTGGGATTACAAACCAAGATACAAAGATCCTTTATATAGTGAGCATGCACAACTTCTCTTTGATTCCAACGATCAACAATCATAAACTATGCAAATAATAGATTTTGGATTTCCGCACATATGCTATATGTGCCCACATGTCTTATGATGCATTTTATTCAAACAAAATATGCACTGAATTTCGTGGCATGCATCTTCTTCTTCACAATTGCAACCATAAGTTTCAACAAACCATCATTCACAGTCTACCATAATCAGGAGGCCACGTATTGGGAACCAACATCCATGCTAGGATTTCTGTGTTACAATGTTAACCTGTAAAATGATATTTGTAATGGACCTATTGATGTCAACTGTCATAAAAATACTTCATTTCCGAAATATCCAATATAAGGATAGTAAATTGAAATCCATATATGATAATAATTATATAATCAATAAATGATTGAATAATATAGATATGAGATTCATGATACGACTCTTGTGAAGGTATACTTAATGCATTGACTAGTCACAATGGTGAACAGTCATGTCCTTTAGTTAGATCATACCCCTTAGGTTGTCTACTAGTATTAGCATTAGTATTGGTATATTCTTTGCATTGCCTCTCTCTTCAACGCTTCCTTAAAGGATATTTTGTGCAAAGGATGATTTTAACTCGGAACATTTTGTGGGAAAAGCTGTCTTCACTCTGGCCTAAAATGCCTTGTCATAATTCCTCAATTTTAGAGGGGTGAAGACACAATATAATATGGTCTTCAACACTGAGCAGAATTATTGAATTGTTAAAGGGTTTGACCCCCTAATTCAATTGTCTATGAAACTGTGTATTTATAGAGATCTTGGATAAAACATATTGTGATGTCATTCCCAAGATGTTTTTATTTTTATTTTAAGACACAATTGTAGTGGAATTAATATTCTTCCGTATGCAGTTTGAATAGTCTTTGTTCTGAACAATGTCGAAAGATTGATCAGTTATAGTATCAGCTCTTGTGATTAAGATGTTAAGAAGGTGTCCTTGTAACATGATCTTTCCTTATAATACTAGGCAGTGTTTTTTTTATTCACTTTTGGTATTATGTCACCTTCATACACTTGCGTCACATTATTGATAGAATTTTTACTAGCAGAGACACTTTGATTTTCCATTGTTTGTACTTCGACCTTTGAAGTTATCATTACTTCCACTAGATTTGCATCTTTGCAATTTGTGATGTTGATTGAAACTATATTGGTTCTTGTCTCCATGGCTTGGACTTTTACGTCTAATGACTTCTCTAATTCAACAAGATTGATCATTATTTCATTATTGATCAAAAATTCCTTATTCTACCAAGTTATTCTAACATTCCCTCTTGTGATTTCTTTTCACTTTTCAGCTTCATGATTTTAGCATCCAAACTTTGATTATGGTTTGTGAGACTAAAAATTTCATCATCTTTATTAGCAATAACCTTCTCAAGTTTTTCCCTGTGATCCTACAACTTTTGTATTAACTTTTGGTTATCTTGAAGCATCATATTTGTTACATCCTTTAAATCTTCTAATGAGGGAGCTTCTGAGCATAACTTCATTGTAAATTCCTATAGTATTATCGTCTTTTTCTTCTTATAGGAGACTGTCGGAAAAAAATGTCTTGATGTTTATGATGAAGGTCCCCAATGTTTTCATCCAAAATGAACCTATAATTATGACATCTTTTATGTACATTGTTGTCACATTGAATAGGAACATGTTAATTGTTAGTGGGAGATTAGTTATTCCATGTTCTTTTGTTTTACACAATACCTTTCCTCATATATATATATATATATATATATATATATATTAACTACAATATTAGATTCAAACAAGATTGTCCCTAAATACATTGACAAGTTAATAAATTGTTTGGAAGAAGCAAGTTGTGTTGACCCAAACCTCACTAGCATAGTATCACTCTTTTTTTTGCATCGACGATAAGTGTCCTTATGGCAAGGTGTCCCTACGAAGTTGGCAAGCAACTACAAATCCTCCAGGATTTCTGCTCCAATACGGTTATGACTATTAATACTCACAAAACGAAAGTCATGATAATTAAATAAAAAGTATCACATATGATACTTTCATATATGACAACAACTTGGAGGAAGTGCCTTCTTGCAAATAGCTCGTAATTGATATCCATCACAAGCTCAATTGGAATTATAACATTGAGAAAAGTATAAATAGAAGGTGGAGAGCTATTATGGGCTTGAAAACAATTGCAAATCATTGATCTTTGGATATGGGATTAAAAAAAAAGCTCGTCTTTGAGACTCTCGTTACCCCTATTATTAATATGGATGTAAAGTTTCGGTGTACGGTATCTCCAGATGCCTTCAACATAATTAAAAATGATGTCCACTTAAGAAAAGGTACATTACTAACACTAATAGCACTATTACATTACAATATTAACACAAACATATAATTGAATTATGCCTTTCACTTGTCCATATTGACAATTTGGGTTGTCAACTTTTTCCATTAAAAGCAATATGAATAGAGTATATGACTATGAATCCTTCAAATATTGGCCAATGTGTTTATTACATCTAAAACCAGGGATACTAAAAAAAGGCTTTGGGCCATATCACACCATGTGATGGTGATGATTTCATGCAACTGCTACTTTGTATCATTTCATACAAAAATTCATCTCAAGTACATTTTTGAAGTCTTATAACTAAACCATGGATTTCCTAAATGAATGTGGTAAGGTTAGTACAGTTCAGCTTGGATATGTGTCTAGAGAGTACAGATTTCTTATGTTGTTACAAAATGGAGAACATGGAATGAAAACCCAAATATTTGGACAAAATCATTAAGGATCATCAGACTGTGTTCGAAGAATCACCTCATTGACTTCACCACAATCCAAATACCATGTCATAGAACTTGTCAAAGTACAAGACCAATTAAGATCAATCTTACAGACATTCTCAGATAAATCAAAGGCTGATAGAAACATGCAAGAGTTAACATATTACAGAGTAATAACACAAAGCAAGATTTCTTGTTGAGCACGAATCATACTTGTGTGGAAAAAAATGGTTCTTACAGATTCTTTACCAAATATAGAGTAATAAATAAATAAATAACTAGTAAAGACAAATTCCCATCCCATTTATACATGAACATGTGGATAAACTTCATGATGCAAAAAAAATCTCGAAACACAACTTATGATCTGGTTATTATCAAATAAATATGCAAAAAAAAAAGATATTCCTAGGACTTTTGTACCCATGAAGGACCATATAACTTCTATGTCATGACTTTTTGGTTGTCTAGTGCTACAACCACTTACCAAGTGGTCATGAATGACTTATTAAACCCATGCTTTAACAAAGTTTTTGCTAGAGTTCTTGATGACTATTTATCTACAGTAGAAGTTGGAATTCACAACTAAGCACATAGAAACAAAATTGAAGTTACTTGAATAAAATAAGTTCTACGCAAAGAAGGCCAAACACAATTTTGTTTCCTGGTCACCTTGTATCAACAAGAGGTGTGGATAATCTGTTGGTCCAAAGAAAATTGCAATAATTATTCACTGGCCGAACCCCAAAACATCATACTGTTATATGTTTCCTGAGTCTTATAAAGTCATTATAACTATCAACAATTTGATTTGCTTTAGCTTTTGATGATGCTCTAATGAAGTGAGTATATTTGGCTCATCAATCTATGATTACAAATATGTTATCCCTCAAGCTAAAAAAAACATACACTTTTGTCCTTTTTTTCAAGAACTTGAAGAGGTTGATGAGAATGATGGTGCCACTGATTCAAGCTTTTGTTGCTAACAACACTTAGCTACATAATTTTGGAAATAAACCCTCTAGCCTTTCTAGAGAAAAATTGTCAACTATTGCAATATTTCTTAAAAGATGCAACATGTCCAATAATTGTGGAATTATGATATTTCAAGACTTGAATTTTGAATCCAGATGGATTAGCTAAATATAACTTTTTGCTTGTGCCAAAATATGTCATTTCCCAAGAAAATTTTGAGTTTGTTTTTTAATGTTTAAACCTCCATGAATATATTCTTCTCTTCTACTAGTGTATGTGGTTTCCCAAGTTTTTTTCATTTGTTGTTTTCAACTTCCATGAATATCTTCTAGCCTTTGGGTTCTTTACATGTTTTGCTTTAATATTTGAGATCCATTCATGGATGACTATTGAAATAGAACATGATGTAGTATCTCTCTCAGTTCCTAGATATCCTATCTGTCACTCAAGTTTGATTATCCTTCTTGTAGTGAATCTCAAAACCAAAATTTGGACTTTGCTGACCCATTTTTGTTGTTCTAATGATAAATTTCTTTGATTTAGGGAGTATTTTAAGCCATCGGGGTTAGTTTTATCCAAAAACTTTGCTCCAAGTAGATACATTTTTATTTTCCGCAGGCATGATTATCACGGACATTTCCTTTTCATATGTTGGTTTCATAAAAAACTTCATAAAGTCATTCCAAAAATTACTTTACATGTAAAAGTACAAAGTATACTAGGGTTAGTATTATCATTAATGAATATTAATGAAGTGATGGTCCCTTATTGCAGAGACATGACGATAAGTCAATCACTGTACAAGGGTACAAATAACAAGATATCATTCAACCATTAATACAATTTTGATTCCTTCAAGATATTCAATTTTGTGCTTTTATCATTAGAAATTGTTTTCATGATGAGAGTGAGTTGTACAATTTGAGCAATTTGGCAATGGTATCCTCACTAGGGTAAATTGGGATTAAGTACAATAGTTGTATGGTCATGTGTATACTTACATGGCATGAACACAATACCAGGCTTTCATGTATACATATCTATGCAAATCCTTTATATAAAAGTTAAAACCCTATTAGATAACATAAAGTTATCTAGAGGATTGAAATCTCACATGATTTTACCATATATTTTCATGGTACATGCTCCTAAGTCCCACATCAGTAGTTAGTTATGCATTTTACAAACCTGTGAGTAGATGTGGCAAAAAGATATCACAAATGTCTGCAAGGGCTAGGGCACACCCTTGTTATGTAGACGCTAGGAAACAAATGGGGATGTATGCACAAAATTTAGAAGGGTGGAAATGGCAATAACAATGGCTCTAATGGTCTAGTGTGAAGAATATCACATCTAACCAACACTCTAACGTATTCCTTCTTATGAGAAATTAGATATTGCTATAATAGAACTATTAGAAATCAAGGTGATGGCAGTGACTTTGCATGAAATACGTAAGTCGTGTTTTGAAATGAACAGAAAATGATAATTATGTCAGATCACAAGTGAAGTCTATGCTAGGTCTGGATAGTCAGGCAATGAAATACTAAATCTTATGAAACTCAATAAAGAATTTATTGTACCAAAAGAAAACAGTACAAAATAAAGCATTTGTCCTCATGAAACAAAGGAGAAAGAAAGGAATAGTACTATTATTATAATACTATTAACAAGGATGATGAGGATTAGATCAATGGTGACAAAACAAATGACGATTTCCTATTTTATGTGGTTTTGTATGCTTTGGTGGGTCTCTAAATAGGGGGAATAGTCTAGGAAAATTCGATGGCATTGGAAAAGCTCTACCTTTGCGAGGGTGACAAGAAGCTAATCAAGCACTATAGGACATCCATATATAATAGAGGAAAGCAACAGCTAGAAATCAAGATTTTGAAAATCATCACAAAGTTCTTGTAAACATTTATCAACCCGTCTTTCCAACAGAAATTGACCTTTAGTTGTTTACAATGTTCCACCAAGTTTATGGGACATGAGGATGCAGGAACAGGGAAATGTGTCTAGGAAATGCATTGAGACACCAAAAATTTTTAAAAAGCAGTGGAATCCTTAACAAAGAGGACCCTCTCTGAAATCCAAAAAAAAATGAATATATAAGAAACAAGGAGAGGTCACAAACATGAATAAAGAAAGCATGAAAAATAATTTTCACATTCACTGTTAGGTTTTTATTTTCTTGGTGGTTTTGTCTTAAAAATTTGACATTTTCTAAGGCCATTGGGCAAAAATATGGTGGTTGCAACTGGGGATCCCCCTTTCCATAGGGTAGCCAACGAGGAGTTTCCCACAATAGGGAAACATCCCCTATTTCTTGTGAAATGACCCCCTTGCATTTACCCAAGGACATCCCCCTTTGAGTTTCCTGTCTCAGATATGTGGGAAACACAAGGATTGTGCTCCCTACCCAAGGTTGTGCATCCCTATGTAACATTGTTATGTATGTTAGGACTCATTGTTATGTGTTAGATATGTGACCATTGTAACAATGAGGTGCTAAGCCTACTAGCTAGGTGGAAACCACCATAATTAACTTAGGGTGTTGTTCAATGATGTAATGAGGGATGTTCAACTTGAGAAGGTGGTATATGTATGTGGGAAGCCTACCTTTACGCTCCCTATATGTACTTATTGCAACATTAGTTGTCATGAAAGGTACCTTTTACAACCTAGTACAAGGGAGGTGCAATTCCTTCCATGCCAATGCTCAACATGTAGTTGACATGTGTCATTTAAAAGACATATGAATAGCAAAAAAAATCAATGTCTTTATTGATGGTGGAATCTTTGTTGATGAAGATCAATGATGACTTCTTCATGATATCTTCAATATTAAGGCTCTTGCTTGAATGAGAGAGAGATCTCTTTAGAATCTTGATGACAATGTTCTTGGTCTTGCTTGATGTATAAGTCCCTTAAATTGATTAGGGTCTTTTAGGTCTATTGAGATGACTTGAGGATTCCAAGACTTCTTATCGGTGTATACTTTCTTTGATCTAGGGTTTTGATACTTCCTTTGTAGATCTTGACTTCAAGATGATTTTCTAGATTCGCTTTGATGTCGTCCTCGAGATTTGATCCTTGAGTGTCCCTTGATAAGATTCCCTTCCTTGACTTTGTCACCTTAGCTTTGAAACCATGCTGAGAAATCTAGGGCATAACAATTAGGTGATTTCTTTATGATAGATAACTACTTGTGAATGCTTTTTACTTCTTATATTAGGATCTTCTTTTACTTATGTTATTATAATGTTATTCTTCATCAAATAGTTATCAATGCATAAACCATAAAGAGACGAGACACAAAATATAGGCTATCAGCCAGGGCCAAAACTCTCCTACTTGAGAGGAAAACCTGAACAAATTCTTCTTTCTTATAGAGACTTCAATTGGTGAATACCAAGACCAAGACCCTTGACCTATTTTCCACTCCAAGACCAAGTCACAAAGCTTCCTTGATGAGATCCTTCTTGCTTTAGTCAAACCTCTGCTCCTTACTTCTTCTCAGCTACTCTTTAGAATTTAGGCTTCCTTGACATTGCTTTAGACCTGCAACCTATTCGGTGCTAATTCAGAAACCCTAACTCATGCATATGACCTTCTCTTATGCCTTGATTTCCTTCGCTTTTGTTGGAGATATCTTCTTAGGTAACTCAACTTGAGATCCACCTTTGTCTTCTCTTGATTTGACCTTCCTATGGAACTACAATACTTCGGCCTCTTCTGCAATAGAAAAACAGTCCCTTTCTTCGCATGTGTGAGTGAAGATTAACCCTAAAATAGACCCCAAAAATCCTCACTCTTCTTTCCTTCCTTTTGTTGGCTTATGAGACTTCTTTCTAGGTGATTTTCACACTCCTAATTGCAAACTCGCTTGACTAAAAATCTCTACTCCAAATGAAATCTAAGTTGCCCTATTTATAGTTGTTTCCTCATCAATTAGGCCGACTTTAGAGGGTGAGCTAGCATGTCATTTGGTGAAGATATTTTATTCCATCTTGTAACCGACTTGTAGGAGGTGCCTTTGCTTGGTCTTGGAGGGCCTTATTATACATTTAATGATTCATACAAAAATGTAACATGCCTAAGAAGGTTCCTTCATACATGACATTGACACAAATTGACTTTTATGACTAGATGGCAAAAACCTAAAGGTTCACAATGGGAACCTTAACTAAAATAAAATTCCTTGATCATGAAACCCATGATTCAAGTACTACAAAAGTAATTTTATTTTCTTCTTTTCATCAATTACATAAAATCATAGTTACACATGCCATTATGAAGACCAAACCTAGTTACACTTTTCAACAAATTCTTCTTCTTGATGAACTTTTCATTCTCTTAGTCAATGCTAGTCAAACTTGTACCACACCTTCAGATTTCAACCCTAGCTGTTGCAGATCTGCAATTTCAGCCTCTTTTTCCGAAACCCTAGATCACACGTGTGGTTTGAATATGGACATATTATCCTCCTTTTAACTTCGCTTGACCTAGACTTCATTGACTATTTGGCTTGCTAATTTGACCTTCTTTGAGCCAACTTTGGCTCCCTTTAAGTGGCTACAATTTTCGGCCTTCACTGCTGCAAATGATGCCCTAAACTTCGCACGTGTGGAGGAGAATAAGCCTAAAATATATCAGAAAAAGATTCACTCTTCTTCCTTCTTCCTTCGTTGGGCATAAGACACCTTACTCTTCCTTGATCAAACTTTTCTTGATGCATTAGTGAGTGATCCTTTAGTGAGGTCGAGCTCTCCTTTATATAGCCCTTCATGAGCCCTCAAATAGGTCGACTTCATCTTCTAGAGAGGCCGACTTGCTCCTTTGTAGTCCAACTTGATCACAAGCACTTGACAAGGTCTTGGAGAGTTATTTGACTTTCTTACAATATGTAACATGCCCAAGAAGGGTCTCTTATACGACAATTACATTCTTGAATTTATAACTCAATGACCAACTCTAAAGAACTCACAATGGGAGCTCGACGTAAAAATAAATTTCTCTTGAGCATGAAACCCATGCATCAAGAACAATAATAATAAATTTATTTTTCTCTTTTCAATGAATACATAAAATCAACATTACATGTCATTATGAAGACCGAATCTAGTTACATATTTCAACACTTCCTCTTAACTAGGGAGGTATTCATAATCCATACAAGGTACTTGGACATTCTCAATCTGAAGAATTCTCATAAGACTTGGATTGGTAACCCATCTGTATAGCATCATATTATCTAGAATTGTCAAATAGCAAGGCCTTCACTAATTGCTCTCTCTTCCACAAGATCAGAGCACAATGTTGGCAAGACCAATGATTTATAGACACCCTCATCATTGTCTCTCTTGGAACATACCCCACCCAAGGTCACTCAGAGTATGTTCCACTAGGAATATTCTTATCTTGGATTCTCAGTCCTCAAAGAATATCGGTCCTCTACGACTACTCTTATATTGGACACCCTATTACATCCTCAAAGAGCATCGGATGCCAGATACATATCCAATCCTCCATTCTATCTTTCCAAGTGAAGACAAGAATGATGCATCTATCTCTTCCTCTTAACCAGGGAGGATATATCCATTCCAATGAAGGAATGTACCCAAGCTCCCTCTTAACCAAGGACTTGACCAAGCTTTCCCTTAACCAGGAATTTGCTTCCAACAGCTCTCTAGGTGGATATCATGGGACAACCAGCTGCTTGTAGGACTTCCTCTGTCAATAGCATGAATTTCTTCTTTGTTATGGAATCTACATCTTTTGGAAATTCTTCGTAGGGCATAGACCATTCATCACTTTCATTCATGAATCATGTTAGTCATGTCATCCTTCATTTCATCGGGAAGTGATCCTTTAGTCCATATATGGCTTTCCTTCATGCCTTGCTACCTTCTTCGTGTCATGATTCATTGAGGATCTTTCATCCTATCACATGAATATCAGTTGTAGATGGCATCTACAGCGCTTTCCTTGGTAACCCTGCATTAGCCCATCTAGATATTATTTAAAAATAGAAAATGAACATTAAATCAAAATTACCTTTGTGATGGTCTTTCATCATGACATCTATTTGTTTGCATCAACATCCTTCACACCTATTGACACATCTCCAAAAAATATATACAATGTCAAGCGTCTGTTTCTTTTTTAGACTTCATCAAGATCTCTATATCCTTCCTGTGGAGATATCAAAGTCAAATATTTTAGTCCTTCAATGTTGATAGCCTTCTTCATAGTTGCATTTTTCATGATCTCTCCTTACATTCTTCACATATTTCATCCTAGGAACTTCTATCATAGTTCTACCACCACATATTCCATATGAGGACTTATTATGTTGATTTCATCTTTAGTTAATATGTGAACCATGCCTTCATGCATCCTTAAAAAGGAGAAGACCCCTTTCTCTTGATCATGCTCATGAGGTAGAGTATTTATCCATGTTATCTGTAACCATATGACATGACTCAATTAAATATGTGCATACATACCTCATTTCTTCCTTTAGGTCATCTAAACTTCCTTTAGCGACTTCCTTGATTGAAAGAGCTTCAATCACTTTGACCTGCTTCATTTCTTATGACATCATACCATCATTCCATGAATCTCATACAAGGTGGAATTCTTTGATGAGACGCTTCTTTCAGTAGGTGAACTTTCCAATGAATATTTCAACAAAGGGTCTTGATCATCCTTATGTAACAAATGCTTCTCTTGAATGATGTATGATGAGCTCCATACTAAATGACTTTCTTCTTCCATAAGTACTACTTATGCTTTGAATGAGGTTTCCAAGAGCTACATCCTTCTATAGGTGACTACTATAGACTTCTATTTCAGCTATCTTTCATACTTTTATATTATGATGTCACGAGATCTTGCTTTCAATTGTATGCTTTTATGGTGCCATCTCCTAACATGATGCATCCTATCATGCTTCTAACAATTCCTATCATGATAGTTATAATTTACAATAGAAAATAGAAACTTGAAAAGAACTAGGTGAGGAAGACTTGTCTCAACAATAGTAGAGATCTTTAAATTATGTCCTTCTTCTTTTCAGCTTATTCCACTTCTTCAATGATATGGGCTTCTTCCCTTCTTCGTTTGTTGTTGTCCTTCTTGAGCTTAGGACCCTCTCTCTTGCAGTGCCCATATTCTTGATATCCATAGTATTGGATCTACGACATATTGATCTTCTTCTTTTTCCAAAGAACAAACTTTCCAAATTTTCCTTTTCTTCTTGTCACGACAGCAAATGTTTGAACCAGCTCATTTGATCCTACATCACTTTTTTCCTTCAACATATTTTCTTCTATTTCAACTATATTTCATACTTTTATATGATGATGTCACGAGCTCTTGATTTCAATTGTATGCTTCTATGATGCCATCTCATAACATGATGCATCCTATCATGCTTCTAACAATTCCTATCATGATAGCTATAATTTACAATAGAAAATAGAAACTTAAAAAGAACTAGGTGAGGAAGACTTGTCTCAACAATAGTAAAGATCTTTAAATTTCATCCTTCTTCTTTTCATCTTCTTCCACTTCTTCAATGATATGGGCTTCTTCCCTTCTTCATTTGTTGTTGTCCTTCTTGAGCTTAGGACACTCTCTCTTGTAGTGCCCATATTCTTGACATCCATAGCATTGGATTTGCGACATATTGATCCTTTTCTTTTTGTGAGGACCAAACTTTCCAAATTTTCCTTTTCTTCTTGTCATGACAGCAAATGGTTGAACCTACTCATTTGATCCTACATAAATTTTTTCCTTCAACCTCTTTTCTTCAATCTTGCATAGTGACTGTAGAAATTTCACCTGTAGAACAAACCAATATATGTAATGTCCTAAAGCATAATACTTGTTCTACTTCTACAAAACATTAAGCGGAAGCATAATCGAAATCATGAGCAACATCAAGTAGAAACATGCATAACTGATCAAGAGAATTAATCACACATAACGCAAGATATATCCAGGGGAAAGCACCAACATAAAACCCCAACCATGTATTATCAATCAAGTGGAAATCCTCTTCACAATACAAAAAGAATTAGCTCTCAAGCTATTCAGTTCTTAATGAACTATGAAGATATAAAGATATGTCTCATGAACCAACCAAGCCCTATTTATATAGGCTTTCGCTATGGTCCTTACGTAGTTTGCTTAGGAAATAATAGCAAAAGCATATGCTATTAATTCCAACATACCAAAAACAACCAATGGTCCAACTACGAATTCCTTGAGAACACTAGTTCCTCAACCATGCAAAAGCTACTTACTAGAAATAGTTAAGCATCTGATAGTACACTATTCCACATCTGATCTCAATTGGGTCTCTGACATAATTGACATGCAACAATTATCCATGAGTGAATCCTCAGTTATCTAAAATAATAGTTGTCACATGCATGCAAGCATTAACAAACTATATTTTATTATTTTAACAACTTGTTAAAATAATCTAACTGGGCTTGACTAGTTAGAACTAAGTTAACTGATTCTCTCATTATAGAACTGAACCTTATCTCCTTTAATCAAGGGATAAATTCCTAAATCAAGGGAGAAAATAATTGCATGATCTCAGAAAGACTTCAGTTTTATTTTTCATATTAATTAACTCAATGGAATAATTAATTAATATTATAAAATGTGTTTAAGACCAAATTAATTTTACTTCCTATAGATAGATTAGGGACTGCTATGAAAGGAAGGGACAGAAATGCTATTTTTAGACATGCTATATTTTTAGCACATTCTAAATTTAGCATTTCTTGTTGCACACTTTTCAACACTCCCTCTCAACAAGAAAGGGATTATCAGCAACCTTGATCCTATCTCTATGGAACTCAAACTTGCCCTTTGACAATGCCTTTGTCAAAATATCTGCATCCCGTTCCTCAGTCAAAATATATTGCAACATCATGATCCTCTTGACCACACAATCCCATAAATGATGATAGTGGATATCTATGTGCTTGGACCTATCATGAAACATTGGATTCTCAGAGAGTTTAATGCAACTATGGTTATCACAATATATCACCGTCGGATCCATCATCTGACCAAACAATCCCACTAGGATCTTCCACATCCAGATGGCCTCACATGTAGCCTGACTTGCTGCCATGTACTCTACCTCCGCTAAGCTAAGTGCAACTGGTCTATGTTTCCGGCTATACCAAGAAACTGTGGTTGACCCAAGGTTGAAGATCCCTCCAGAAGTGCTCTTCCTGTCTGATGGACTATGTGCCCAATTTGCATCTGTGAAGCCTTGGAGCTTCACTCCCTCTGTCTGCCTGTACCATAATCCATACTGTGCAGTGCCTCTGAGATATCTCAGCACATGCTTTGTCGCCTTCCAAAATAACTTGGTTGGCTGAACCATAGCTTGACTCAGCTGGTTCACTGCAAAGCATAAATCTGGTCGTGTGTTCACTAGATACATGAGTGAACCCACAAGCTGCTGATAAACTGTAGCAGCTACTACCTCACCTGAAGTAGCATCCTCCTTCCTCCAATTACCTGCTAGAGGAGTCTCCATGGGCTTGCACATATCCATGTGGAAGCGCCTCGGTATCTCATTGGCATACTTGCCTTGAGAAACAAATACTTCCTCATCTTTTTGCCACATCTCCATGCCTAGAAAGTAGTGCATGAGGCCCATGTCCTTCATCTCAAACTCTCTTGCAAGACTTGATCAACTCATCATCACCTATCAAAATCAGATAATCGACATAAAGTACAATAATCAATAGCTTACCATCTACAATGATGTGGTAGAGGTTTTCATCCACTTCACTTACCATCTACAATGATGTGGTAGAGGTTTGCATCCACTTCACTTACCATCTACAATGATGTGGTAGAGGTTTGCATCCGCTTCACTCTTGGTGAAGCCCAAACCGGTGAAATAGTTGTCCATCCTAGTATACCAAGCACGGGGTGCTTGCTTCAGCCCATACAATAATCGCTTGAGCCGACACACATGTGACTTACGATCGAAGGTCTCAAATCCTTTGGGCTGCTTAATGTATACCTCTTCCTCAATCTCCCCATTGAGGAAAGTTGTCTTCACATCCATCTAATGGATCTTCCAACCCATCTCTGCTGATAGTGCTAGAATCGATCTGATCGACGAGTACCTTGCAACAGGAGCAAAGGTCTCATCATAGTCAATCCCCTCAACCTGTGAGAAACCACGGGCAACAAATCTTGCCTTAGGTTTCTCAATACTGCCATCAGCTGCCTACTTTACCTTGTAAAGCCATCAAGAAGTAACCACTGACTTGTCCCCCGGTCTAGGAACAACATCCCATACATTGTTCCTCATGATAGAATCATACTCCTCTACCATCGCATCCATCCAAACTGGCTACTGCACTGCCTCCTCAAAAGAAGAAGGCTCGGTCGCTACACGCTCCCCAACTAGGGCCATGTAGCCAATGTATCTATTGGGAGATCTCCTCTGTCTACGATGAGAGGATGGCTGCCCCACATTCTCTCTCGCATCCTGCATCAATCTGTCAGCTTCCCAAGAGCGTTTCCGCCCCTATCTGGAAGACTCTCCAGTAGTGGTGATCTCCACCACTAGAATCTCTGCATGCGGCTGCTCCACATCATCAGGAGGCTCCTCCTCCTTAGGAACTAGGAGTTCCTCATCATCACCATGCAACTTGAGTTCCATCTCAAGTGACACTCACATGGCTTGCTGCTCATCGAACTTCAGATCCCTGCGCACTACTGTCCTCTGATTGGCAGGCAGAAACACTCGATAGTTATGAGGTGTATCCATATACCCCACAAGTATTCCCAACTCAGCTGTTGGGACTAGCTTCTTCCGAGTATCTTTGGTCACATGACAGTAAACAGGTGATCCAAAGACACGGAAGTGACTCACATTTGGCCGCTTCCCTGAAAAAGCCTCTATAGGTGTCTTCATCCCCAAAATACGATGAGGACTTCTATTCTGAAGATACACTGTTTATTGCATGCCTTCACCCACAGATGAAGTGGTAGGCTTTGGTCATGCAACATCGCTTGAGCTCCCATAATAGATCTGTTCTTCCTTTCGACCACCCCATTCTGTTGTGGGTTATGAGGTGCTGTGAGTTCCCATTTAATTCCTTCTGAAGCACAGAAGTCTTTAAACTACTGGGAAACATACTCTCCACCGTTATCACTCCGCAAGGCCTTTATCTTCCTCCCTGATTCTTTCTCTGCCAAAGCTTTGAACTCACAAAACTTCAAGAAGGTTTGATCCTTCTTTTGCATGAAGTAGATCCAACATCTATGAGAAAAATCATCTATAAAAATAACAAAGTACATTTGATCCACAGTGGAGGCTATAGAGAAGGGCCCACATACATCTAAATGAACTCGATCTAGAACTGCTCCTGCTCTACCATCCCGATCATGAAAGGAAGCCTTCGCATACTTACCCAGAGTACAACCTTTGCATGTGCTTGTCTGCTCCAGTTTGCACTTGAGTAATCCGGTAGAAATTTGCTACATGATCTTCAAGGCCCCATGATGCAAGTGGCCCAGTCTCCTATGCCATAACTCGCCAATATCTTAGCCATGCACCTCTTCTGCCTTGGAACTGAGAGCAACACAATCTTATACCTGTAACTTGTAGAGATTCTTAATTCGAATCCCAATCTGTTTGGTCTGTCTAGTGCCGATATGCCTTAGGAAAACCTTTCCCAAACTAAAGACTACATCATAGCCTTTATCCTCAAGCATAGCAATAGACACAAGATTCTTTTTCAGCCTGGTACATACATAACATTAGAAGGAGTGAGGGGAGAACCATGCTCCCTATGAAACATAACCGTACCTCTACCCAAGACACAATACTTTCTGTCATCGCCCATCTCGATCCATATCTGGAGATCCTTCTCCTCCAAGGTGCTGAAAATATTCTTGTCACCTAACATGTGGAAAGAAGCTCCACTGTCCAAATACTAAACACATCCCATGCTGGATGAAACCATGCATGCAATAAGTGAGAAATCCATCTCAAACTATGAAGCTAGTGCATCACCATCAGATTCCTTGGAGGAACCTTTCTTCTTGGACTTCCTCTTTGGGCAATTATTAGCATAATGACCCAACTCATGACAATGAAAGCATCTCACCTTCGACTTGTCAAACTTCTTCCCTGCTTGAGAAGACTTGGAATGGGATGCCTTCCCTTTCCCTTTCTTAGCTTTAGAAGCTAAAGCTAAGTTCTCTTCATCATCATGTTTTGATGAAGAAGCTCCATCCCTAGTGCTCCATCTGATCTCCTCCTACATCAAATCTGACCATAGTCGTTCCCAATCTGGCAGTTTGTCCCTTCCATTCACTAAGTCCTGGTAGCTATGCCAACTCTTAGGAAGGCCAAGGAGTACTAGACTCACCATATCCTCATCAATTGTAGTGACTCCTACGCTTGCAAGCTCATCTCTGTAGGTGGTGAGCTTGTTCAAGAATGTAGAAATAGAGTCACCCTTCTCACACTTGATCTTTCGAAGCTTGTCCTTCAGTGCCAACTTCCTTTAATCATTGCTATTCTGATATAAATCTTTCAATGTTTTCCACATTGCAAACGGAGACTCCTTCCCATGGAGGCTTGAGACTATGTGATCTCAAACACCCTCCAAGAGAATTCTCCTAGCTCTAGCCACACACTTACCCCATTCCACCAGCTCAGTCTTATCAGCAGGCTTAGGGACTTCTTGATCAATGAAATCCTTAAGACCATTATCTTCCAAAACTGCCTCCATGCGATCCTTCCAAGCTATATAGTTTGAGCTACCATCAAGGGCATACTCAAGCCTCAAACCGTTGAACACCATCGATGAAATAGATGTGATAAGAAGTTGAGATCTATATCAAGAATAAGAAACTTCGAATTCCTCCTGCTAGTATATTGTTCTTTCTTGATCACATGTGCTCCGATACCATGTAAAAATTCCACCTGTAGAACAAACCAATATATGCAATGTCCTAAAGCATAATACTTGTTCTACTTCTACAAAACATTAAGCAGAAGCATAATCGAAATCATGAGCAACATCAAGTAGAAACATGCATAATGATCAGAAATTAATCACACATAACCAACAAATATATTCCAGGGGAAAGGCAACCAGCATAAAAACCCCACCATATATTATCAATTCAAGTTGAAATCCTCTTCACAATTACAAAAAAAAAGGGGAATTAGCTCTCAAGCTATTCAGTTCTCAATGAACTATGAAGATATAAGATATGTCTTCATGAACAACCAAGGCCCTATTTATATAGGCTTTCCCTATTCCTTACGTTAGTTTGCTTAGGAAATAATAGCAAAAATCATATTGCTAATTTGTAACATCCCTTCCCATTAATTAATTTAAATAATAAATAATAAGAACTAATTAAAAAATTTAACTTTGGGACGAAGTTCCTTAAAGTGGGATAGTTATGTAACATCCCTCCCTTTAATAATAAATAATTAAATAATAAAGAACTAATAAAAATTTAATTTTTGGGACGAAGTTCCTTAAAAGTGGTGGAGAGTATGTAACATTCCCTCCTTAATTAATAATAATAATAATAAGAACTAATAAAATAATACAAAAATAATAATTAATAATAAAAAAATTAATAATAATGAATTAATAAAATAAAACCACTTAATAATTAAAAATAATAATAACTAATAAAAATAATACAAATAATAAGTAATAACAAAAATAATGAATAATAAAATCATAATAAAAATAATAAATAAATAAAAATGATAAGTAATAAAAATTAAAATAGTAATAACCATAATAAAATAAGGAAATTATCAAAAAAATTAGCATGCCGACACTTGGAGGGTGGGCATGTGGCATGCAGACGCATGAAGGGTGTGCATGTGGTTTCCCTTCCAATGTTTTTTAACAGAATTCTTATCACCAAAAGGCAGTAAAAGTACTAGGAGAACGGTTTCCAAGGGCAGAGAAAAACATGCCGAGAGTGGTTTTCAATTTTTTTTTCAAGAGGGACCTCATGGACCAAAAGCGAAAAGCAAAATCATCTCCAGAATTCTTTGCAACAAAAGGCCCGGCTCAACAAAATCAGGAGGAGATTATCTTCTACCAGTGGCCAGTGCCTAGTAAGGCACACTCACCTGCCCATATCATCTGGAGAGTGAAAAGAAAAAACAGAAGCATAAATTGTATTCAAATGAAACCCAAATGACCAAAATCCGGGATGCAATTAGGCGATTGGATCTGCTGTGTAGCCCTCTTATCCGAGTAAAAGAAATAAACGAGAAACAACTATTTTTCCAATGACACAATAGGTCCGTATCCGCTAGAAAAAGTGGCATTCATAGTGCAATCTAGCTACAATTTTCAGTATAGAACGAAAAGCAACCTGCAACTATAACCCAGATTATGAAAAACACAAATATGTAAATTCCAATAACAACAGTAAACCCAATGAACTGTAAAAAATCATATGCAAACATAAACATGAGAAATAGATTATAATAAGCATGCGTAGAATCGGAGACACCAAAGATGTGATTTAATACAGAGTCCAAGTAAACAATGAATCAATGAATACTCGTTAAAATCACAGCAAAATTCGAGGAATAAGATGCCGCCTCCTGGAACTAATCAACCTGTAACTTAAAAACCAGTCAAGTTAAAAAAATTCCAACAAAGTAATTTTCCAGATGCCCATAGGCCCTAAGGGTTAAACTTGCACTCTGATACCATATGTAACAGCACAAGTACAACTAAAATTAATGTAAAAAGGAAAACAATTCTTTAGTGAAATTATACCTGCCGGCTGCGAAGTGACCACAAGATTTG